>JAHQIW010007507.1:0-87462 GCA_019055375.1 Parelaphostrongylus tenuis
TGAGGCTGGAAAACGTTCTATCACGTCTGTTACAAAGATTCTAGATAGATCGACTCGATCAGCATTCACGACATAAATACGGAATTCAAAACTTCAAGCAAACACGTGGAATATGCACTCAAAGTCTGAAAACATTTATGTACGGGTACAAGAAACGAATCGAATGCCAAAAGTGCAGTGACTCCTCTCGAGGGAAATTAACAAACAGTGCTTGTTTTTGCCGCTGGACTGCGATTTTTTCGACAATCAGGTGAGCTGGTGGTCACGACGGAAAAAACGAGAGAATCATTGAAAATTGCATGAATTTGATGCGACGCGCTACGCATAGCTGCTCCTAAGGCGTACATACTCCGAGCGCTGTATATTGACGTGAAACTGTCGCTGAACCTGAGGTCATTTTCATTATATCAAATTGTGAGAGACACCCTAAGAAGGCCATATGATGATTCGAAAAGTCCGGGACCGGCTGGCAACATTGATGTCATTAAACGAACAGTTCTCGTTGTAGTAGCTAAACCTATGTGCAAAAAGTTTAAGGCTTTTCGTGAATAGTCGGCGCGTTGAAACATATTGGATCAATGAAACTGGTATTATCCGTGCAGTATGGTAACATATCACGTCTTCTTAAGCAGCAAATACTTTATTTTATTTTACAGTGCCTGTCATCACAATTTACTGCTGAAATTCAAGCACTTCTAACAATCGATTCGTTACTTCAATTTAACAACGACGAAGGTCTTCGGATATTTCATGTATTGTCTCGAATGCTGATTGAGGCTCTTACCTTTTTCTCTGTATCTTATGGAGAGCGCTTGAAACGATTTTATTTCAAATTTTGCATGGAGCAAAGCCACGTGGATGGCGGAAAGTGCATTAACGCTTAGACAAGGAATAGTTCTTCGCAATCATTTGGCACAGATGTGACATGAAATTCATTTACTTATTTTATTCATTATATTTTTTAGTGTCGCTTCGGTGAAGTTTTATGAGGTGTTTTTGAGGCAAGTGCGACTGTAGCTGTGGTGAGGGGCAGTGATGAACGTGAACACGATATTTGTATTACTTTCTAACGATAGAGGAGAAGAGATTTGTCAAGTATTCAAGAGCAAGGTTATTCTGCTCAGAGATGTTGAGATCATGCTTTGGTTCCCTGATTACACCGATATCAACCCTACTAGTTCAAACGTTCCCGTAGTTCAAACAAGTGATGCTTCTTCAGCAATAGAGCTTTCTTCCCACTGCAAACATCTTCTTTTTAGATAAAACGATGTAACCACTTCGTCTACGCTAAGATGTTCAGTCCTGAGTCGTCTCCGTCTCATAAACTGTTATCCGTTTGCTGAGATTGACGTGGTGTAGCCGAAAACAGCTTCTGAATCGCGTCGTAATCGAATCGCCATCAGCTCCCTTAAGTGACTGTTATCACCCTCTGGTGAACCACCACAGCAGAGACTGCCAAAATTTAATGTTGGCGATTTTTAAATAACTAAAGACTGCGACGGTGAGAAATCATCGGCTCTTCGTCTTCAGCAAACAACTAATACAATGCAATTTGCTCTGAGAGGCAAGGAAACTTTTGGCGGATCATATCATTCGAGAGTCTTGCACAGTTGAACGTGCGATTATGAAAACTTCACGATACGGAACTATTTGTTTTTCTCTGAGATACTTCAGACTTGAGCATTTAATCAATGTGTTTTCAAGAGCGCATAGCGCAGGGCTAAAGTGCCTTGCAGCACACATGATCGATCAATCGGTGGTCGACTGTTTACTTACCGTGCTCAAGGCTTACCAAGAAGTCCATTCGTCGACTAATTGGTATTAGACTTTGTATGGAGAAGAGACAGCACCGAAATGATATATCAGTAGATCTCCGCAAGTCGTTTATGAAAGCCAGGAGTGCATTCAATCACCTCAAACGAAGCTAGGAATTGGAGACAAATTTCCGGCACATCCTCAGGACATGATCAACTATGAGAGCTATACCTTTTTCCTTCTACTCATTCTATGGAAACTGCGTGATATATTACTGCGAACTTCAACATTCAGGCATTCTGCTCATTTCTTCGCATCATCGTCACAACGGTCTTCAGACAACTCGCTAGTAAAGTTTCGACTGACGTGAGAATTTTGTCTTTTTCATGTAAGTCTAAAATACTGGTCAAAAACGAAGTGTTCTCATCCAATCTTGGAGGTAGCTAAGCTAAAGCGAACCTTGAAGCATTCGTGGGTTGGTTGCAAGAGAGTCTTGGGAACAAGGGATAACTAGCCGTTTGTTTGTCTCCTTACTTCCTCATATACTTCATTAGTAAATACCACGCTACGGCCCCAGCACTTTACTTTATTTCAGAAGATGACACTCTCCCCAGCAAATAATAAGAAAATAGATAAATATCGTTAGACGTTATTGGTTCTTAAATTCTTCACAGTCTTGAAAAAACAGTCTAAATATCAAACAAAATTGTTCCGCCCATGGGCAAAAATTCTGTTGATATATTCTTGGAGCCTCTATTTGAATGGATATGACAACTGTTATTTAACAGGGAAAAGTCCTAAAAACAGCAAGTGATCATGAAATTTAGAACTTGGCATTGATTGAGTAGAATGATTAGGAGATGGAAAGTTATTGTTACTTGATCGCTTTCTGTTACACAAAATCTAACTTACATCGTCCTAGAGGGCTCTTTCTGTGAACAATCGGTACAACATTCATTGTAATGATGATGCTCGTTACAGCATTTTCTTCACTTTTGGAAGTGCTATTAGGTGGCTTTATGGAGTAAGTACAAATCAAGAATGCGTTTGTAGAACCAGTCACACTCAATATGAGAATCAAAGACTAATATGCCGCTTCGTGATGAGCTGGTCAGTGAAGAAATAGATTGTTACTTTTGTTACCCTTCTACTCTCCCAATCCTTTTACGACCGATCTGAAGTCCCAAAAGTACAGAGACTTTCGTATTGAGATCGACGCATATGGTCGTGGTGGGTTGAGTGAGGAGACAGTCGACAAAGTTGGAATATTGTAACGAGTCGTGTGCTATCACTATTACTTAGTCTTTTCCTCTTGGACTAAAAGTCCTATGTATTTATAATGCTCTGCCATAATGCTTCGTCGTTCATCTGCTTTCCCCAGTGACATGTTAACGCATTCACAACTATGCGCGCTGAATTTTGTTGTGTGAATGCTGATGGGTGAACGTTTGACACAGGTCATGACTCCGATCCTCTATCTTCCCTCTGGTCTGTTTGCGCACAGAGCTGTTTTTCTAGACTTTTACATTGAACTGATAGCCTTCCAAGCATAGATTTATGGGTGGGCCCGGTCTATCTATGGATGTTTTCAATACGCATGTACTTGTATGGCACCCGTTTTCGGGGTGGTAAATTAGGATCGACGAGCGTAAAGAGCATTGAAGTGACACAGAACACTGAAGGACATCGCCTAAAATTAATGTTATAAAGCTTTGGTCGCAACACCCCCAATTTGAAGGCCTATTTTCCGTTAAACTTTGACATTACTGATCAATCGGATATCCTGTTGATTGAGTCAAAATTACGAAGCTGATGAGAGTTTAATATCAACTTCCTGCTAATGGCCTAACCAAAAGAATAAGTGATTGTTTCTGATCACGCTATGGCTAAAATATGCGGTAGCTTTTTGGTACAAATTACATAATCTGCATCCTGTTCAAATATCTCCGAAAACAACATTTGGCCTTTTTTTTTAGAATTTGTAGTCACTTGGCAGCTTATATCTCGAGAATTTCAAGTAAACTTCATTCTTAAGATGCCCTTTCATTGCGTACTAGCAGTAAAAACCAATCATGCCCTACACTTAGAGCATTTTTTGCTAAACAAAAACTTTTCTTCTCAAACTTTCAGTACAATTCAAAAGCACTAATTGCGACAATTTAGTTAGTGGTGTACTTGGTTTCTCAAGCAGATTTTTCACGAGCCCTGTAGCAACCGAAACGAAGATTGAGTTTTCTACTTGGCGCGCATTTCCTGTCGCTCAGGATTGTGTAAATGTGTATCCGAACCGCGCAGTTGGTAGATCTGCCGGAGCAGTGCACATGATGTGTGCGCTTACTCTTGTTCGATTTAAGATATTCTTTCCGTTTTGAAGATAAATTCTAGATAATACATATGACTGTGAATATTATAAGATTTCCTTACGCGCAGCGTGAGAGTTTCGTGCACATGCTTAGAGCTTAGACCATGAGCTTCGGCTCAGTAGTGGGTTCATTTGGTAATATTAAATGGAAATGAAAAACGCAAAGCCCATAGAAACGGCATTGACCAAAGTTTTTGCGACTAGGCCCCACACAATTCAAATACGTAGTATCAAGTAACTACTAAATGTCTGTCAAAAGGCAGAAAGCATGTGGTAGGTACCAATATTGCGGAATCCCACCCCGCATGCCGGAGTAATGAATGATCTTAAACTGCGAAACCCAATGTTCTTCTGACTGCTGCCGACCCATCACAAAATTCTTTGCAGAAACCAAGTGCACCTCTAGAAGCCGTCGAGATTTGAGCTATCGAGTGAGCATTGATAATGTAGAAGGAAAGCTTTTCACAGCGAAGAATGTCCAAGTGTAAAACATAATTATAATTTCATTGGCTGCGAGCGTATCTGGAAAGGTCTTCTTTAAATAAAAGCACTATTGAAATTCTTGCGATTTTATCTGTCAAATGATTATTAGTGCTCTAATAAAAAAGCATAAACTGTGTTCTTCCCAATGGGGTGAAACAGGGGCTGTTATAGAAAAAGTACCGTTTTTTCCTTATGCACACGAGGTACATTTCACACACACGTACAAAGCACTAGGTTTTTCCCCATAAATCTTTCGCATCTCGACACTTTTAATATACCCAAGTGTCTGTGGAGTGCGTGCAAAAACATTTGCATGAGCCGGGATTCGAAGCCAGATCTCACTGTTTCCGGGAGCGCGTGCTGAACCGTTACGCCACCGACTTTTGTCATTCCAATCGTTATTTATTTAACAAATCAATTAATCAGCAGCATAATTACTATGATCAATGATACGCTTGATGAGCAAACGACTGGATGTCGTTCTCTCCAGAAACAATGGAGCTGGCGATTAAGGAAGTAGAGGAGGGCAAGTCTTAAGATGGTTGCAGGTTTTGATATTATTTATTCCACTGGTGTTGCTTAAGGGTGAGGAGGGAATGATAATCCGATGGAACAATATCAGGGCTATAGGGGCATGAGGTATTGTCATCCAACACCGCTTTTCCAAACTGAGTGAGTCGACTTCTCAATGTGAGGTCAACCGCTGCCCTGTATAAGGGCGACACTGAGTAATTTTAGGCACTTCTTTCGTACTACTGCGACAACTTCCGTAATGTTTTCCGTAGACGTCAACATTCGTTGTCTACGTTTTGTCGAGTAGTTCCCAATAGGATATGCCTTGTCAATCCAAAAAACCGAGCAAAATTGAGAGTATAATCTTCAGAGCATCAAAAATGAGTTTTAGTTAAGCAGGCAAATCTTCGCGACGCAAGGCACCCAGTAGACGTGACGCGTTATATTCTAGTAGCACACTCAAGTTGATCTCCAGCCATGATAGGCTTGAGAAAGTACCTCTGCGATGCAGCAGAAGACTTTGCAGATGGTCACTCGTGCGATGCTGTCGTGGCCGGTTAATGCATGAGATATCCACAGAGGCATCACTCTGCGAAAGTCCATCTACTTTAGAATGCAAGCGATGATGTTACAACCGTATCTCTCAAAGCTTAGATCGTTCTCAAACATGCCATAGCCGTTTTGCCATAACCCAGTCTGATGGAGAAGGGAGTGGATATAACAGTAACGAGGAAGAAATCAAAGAACAACCCAAAATGTGGAAGTATCAAAAGATGAAAGAGGAGATCATATTGTTTATTCAAAAATCAAATGAGCAGAGGTAATAAGTGAGAAAACTGATCAATAAAAGGACAATGTTAGAAAATCGGTGCACAGAACCTTTTCCAAGAGCTCGCGGACAGCATATTTTGATTTCACTACGCGTTTCGATTTTATTCAAACACCACACTGTCGGATGGGGCTGACACGAAAATATGGGATTGGCTGTGGTAGGTTTCAATGCTGATGAAAAATGATCCTGTTTTCAATTTTTATGTAGATTTATACTACGGCGTTTTTAAATCACCACAAGAATTTACTCGCCATTGCAAGTCCAAAGGAGATGCTACCTTACGCAAAGTATTTTTCGAAGACACCAGTGATTTCTATAACTACTGGACAAGTCGGTACAGGTCAAAGTAAGAGTTCAAAATTAGTTGCAAACATTATGTTTTTCAAATGCCAATTTTTTTCCAATTTAGTTGTGGATCAGCCAAGTTTTCCGCTTTTTGTCTGATCTGTACTATCACAAAAAGTTTCACTTTGATTTCGGCTGTAGCAGAAATCCTGTAAGTGTGTTGAATTCAAAACTTAAAACGCTGTACGAGCAGTTTGCAACCATTATGTGCCAACGTCGCTGCTTTCAGTCAAAACTTAACGGCCATTGTATATTCAGACGTGCATGGATCTAAACAATAGTTTATGTGAATCTTCAGCGGTTATATATTTGTGTCTTGGAGAAATACCATCAATTGAAAAAAAAGTTTTTCTGTTGCTGAAAGTTTGCAAAATATGTAGTCATGAGCTTATGAAGAACAGTCTGGCACGGTTTCTGCTTCCTGTTGAGTTGTGTTTCGAATGGAGCTCCTAAGATGTCTGTCTTTTTCTATCTGGAAAGAATGTATTTACAAGCTGCGGAGAAAAAAAAGCAAGTATGGAAATAGGTACATGTATACGTTGAATCCTGTAAAGTATATCTGATTCATTTCATCATACAATTTCCAAGACCGACTGTCTATTAAGCTCGCCATGCTTCAGTACAATTCCTGATTTTCTTCTTTAAGCCAAACCACGAGGTGTTACATTAATCTTTATTTGACAGCTGACGTTTCGGCAGTTCGCTATTGTATTATTAATATGTGATATCTTGTATTAATTGTATAATATCTTTAGGCTGTCTTAGCGTTCCGTTAATAAAATATTTAATTGTACTCCGGCGGTCAGCGCAAAGCCGACAAAAGCAATCTGTCAATTAACCAATTAATCGTCGTCGGAAAACCTAGGAAGGGCACCGAGCACCCTTCCTAGATTGGGTTGCAGTTACAGCTGTGAATTGTCGAAACGTCGGCTGTCAAATAAAGATTAATGTAACACCTCGTGTTTGGCGTAAAGAAGAAAATGAGCAATTACACTGTCTCATACTTTTAATCATTTTAAACGAGCAACAGAATTACTATCTGAGGTTTTCTGTCATAATTCCGAGCATCAGTAATTATGCGGATTGTCCGGCTGCCAACGACGTGCTTTATGATGAGCACGGATTGTGAGATACCACCTTGTGCACCTGCAAACGCAAACTACATTCCCTATAACGCTGAGAATTGTGAAGAGTTGGAGAAGGCCTGGAGAAGGTTCTGCATGAAAGCCCTCTTGCACAAATGTGAATTCTGTTGGTCATTTACTGACGAACTTTTACAAATATACGATTTTTCGTATATTGTTGCACTCTAGAAAGCACTATTATTGGTTCAAAAGAAATTTTATTCTGAAGTTGATAAAACCACTTACTAATTTGTACTTTAATGTGCATGTTACTTATATCGCACTATGTAATTTATCTGTAGATATAGCCGCACCGAATTTTCCGTGTCAATAATTTAATTGTATTAACCATGAATAGAATATACCAAAGAAGCGGCTGCATAATATTTAAAGATCATTCTGCTAGCAAAATGCCGCATTTCAACGTTTTTCTTGATTGCCATTATCCACTTAATTTTCACTATGTATCGCGTTCTGTTTTATTTTTCAGCAAACATTTGCGTAGTTCTTGAGACAGTTTAATAGGCATTCATGGTTGTCCACTGGGTGCGTGACATTCGGTAATGGCAATGCACTTCACGATTCCTTCGTTCCACTTTTGTAAAATGAATCATAACAGATAAATGTGACGCACTTTTCAACGTATTTCTCTATTGATATGAAACTCACGTTTCTTTCCAGGTGTTCTTTGTTGTGGGAAAGTCGTCTTCTACGATGACATTGAACTTTTTATTCGACGAATGACGCTGATTTCAACAAATTAGTCATAGTTGTAAAATTTGTCATATGCACTTTCTCATGCTCGTACACGAAAGTAGAAAGTTCCATGATTTGTAACTGCAAATTTCCATCCACTACTACATTGGCTAACATTTTGATGATTTCGTTTTTCAAAACAGTGGTGGGATATCATTATCCTTCATTTTGACTGTCGCCTACAAATGTTCTCGAAAATATTTGTGATAGGCATTTTTAGCAATTACTGTAGGACCTATCAAGAACAATAGAAGAAATTGGCTTTGAATAAGGCGAATTACCCGAAATGTCAGCCACTGCCTTGCCTTTTGAAGTCCTTTTGCTATCCTCGTGCCTTCTTACTAGAAAAAAACATTGAATTCTTTGGTAAGTGTCGAGAATAATAGAAAGTTAATCCAGGGAATGAAATTGCGGTAAACCACAGCCAACATTAAGCCAATTAACTAAGTGAAACAGAAAATATTCATGAACTTATCAAATGAGATTAAGCATAAATTCAGGTGAAAACAAAAAGTTTACAAAACCGGAAAAATAGGATGAGATTTTTGATAAAAATTTGTGCAGATCATCGGTTAAAAATAAAGCAAAGATTTGTTAAACTATCTTTGAGGAAGATTGATTACAGAGATTTAGGCTTTTTCCTTTATGGAAAAGTAAAAAAGGGTAACAGTTATCAATATATCAATAGCTGGTTAATTTGGAAAAGGCTCTTAGCTAGACGATGTTCCCGATCGACCTTTGATAGATACTTCACTCTATAGATTTGTAAAATCAAGAAATATTTTCTGAAATGAAGACATATGCAAGTTGTGATCGATTTACATAAAAGTGATAGATTATTTAATACCCATAACAAATTCCTTTTTCTGAAGGGAATTGTTTTCACAGCATTATGATTTCTCTAAGTGGAACAAAAGTTGTTGATTTTGACGAGTCGTATGTGAAATTGAGTCTATCCGTATGTAAGAAAAAATGATGGTCACAGGAAATGAATAGACTCCTGACTCAGTTGACAAATTAAGTAAATACAAACACCTTACCCTATGTTTGTGTGAATCGTGTTGTTGATCAAGTTTGAATTTTTGCTTTAAAATTTGCAGTTATGTTGACATGTTTTGTATGAAATCAATCAAGAAGGTACACGTAGAACGTTAAGATCATTAGTTAGTACTTATTGTTACTAAAAACAGGAGGCAACACTTACAAAGACAGTGACCATCACTTCTTAGAAAAACCTGGAAGATTTCATATAATTTTTCCTTGAAATCTGCAAGTTAAGCTTTCTCTTCAGTAGATGTATTTTATCACGTATAAATACAACTTTTCAAGGGTATCTTCTCTGTCGTTCATATCCTTTTATTGCTTTTTTATACTGGGCTGAGTAGTGCATTGGCACCGATGCGCAAATCACGAGCACAGTGTTAATTTGACTCCGCCCGACTTCACTGAATCTCTTTTTGCATTGGGGTCGATGACTAGATAGCTTGCTGTCGGGAAGAGTCCTCACTGCTTTAATAGCACTCATGCCTGACTATCTCGATCGATCAGCATTTAGCCGCACTTGTGACAAAAGATATTTCATAATCTGCGACCGAACATACGCAGAAAAAGTTTGAGGATCAATTGTCAATGATTGATGAGAAGAACGAACTGAATCCAATAAGTGCTAAAACCCGTTTGGTATTTGTGAAATACGGGCTGCGTAATTTTGAAAAATTCCGTAGCGATCTCGTCATGACATTAAAAAAGTGGAATTCGCCAAACAACAAGAAGGTCGGTTAACGAACGGAATTTCCCGCCCATCTTAGGCAAACTAGGACATCACAGACTATTTAGTCACTCGTGTTCTCAACTCGTCCTCCTGTACTTTCTCGAGAGTCTCTTTCCTGTATCATACATGCACATCAAAGCAGCTTTTCATCTGGTGAGGTCTATGCTAACTCATTTGAAAACTGTTTCTGAGCATTTCTATTGCAGCTTCTCTTCTCTTCCTTCTTTGTAGCTGCTTTTCCACAGTTGTTTCCATTCAGTAAGTCAACATTCCACAACTGGATTTTTACAAGTTCGAATTTTTGTTTGTTACTTCGCAGCACCACTTTTAGGTGTCTGTGGCCAAAACGAGGTGTTTGATTTGTGTGGGGCGTGTGAACCTACTTGCCGGGATCCAAATCCTGTGAGTTTTGCACAGAATAGCAGTGGGCACTACCGATTTTAGTAAAAATTCAACAGGTGTGCGTTATTCCATGCCTTCCTGCTTGTCGATGTAGGAACGGTTTCATCAGAAACGATGAAGGACGTTGTGTCCGAAATTGTCAACGTCGTAAGTATTTCATATTTTTCATTTCAGTCCGTTAGGTGATTCAAAGTTGACAAGCAACTTTAACTTTACAAGATTAAGTACATATGGATCCTTACCGTAGCTATCTCTAAGATCAGTGTGGTTCCAACTCATGACGTTTGGTGCATCATAGCGCTGCATCAAAATTGTTATTAATTTGCTAACAATAAAAGGTTCAACGTGAGGAACTGGTTTCCGTATATTGCAGTTCTAATGTTCAGCTTACAAGATGGGTAATAGTCTCTAAAATGGGTAAACGCAATCAAAGTGATTCTAAGAAGTCTCAGTTACCATAATACCCACATACACAATAAAGCGAGTGGCCTACGCAACGATTCAAGTTATACTACCAAGTCTTATAAGTTTTGGCACGAGAACATTGAACACCAGATTTACTGGGCAGGATCAATTAAAACTGCTTATAACATCATGCAAAGCATGCGCCATCAGCCTGAACACATTTCTGCCAGCTCTTAGGAACAGTTCAATCCCGCGTTCACACACTCTCTAACCTTGGATTCAGTGAAAATTGTCAGTGCCCGATGAAAGTGATTGATGTCTCAGAATCTCACTCTGCTTAAGAAGTGCTCCAGTGACCGGAAGAGGTAATAATTAAACGGCGACAAGTCAGGACTGCTAGGGCAAGATTTAGCAACTCTCAACACAGTTTGGTCAGCTTTCTCTACATCGATTTGGCGTATGCACATCTGTGACTGAGTGGGATTGTGTGGACTTATCGACCCTTCTTCTTCTTCTTCTTTCCACTGCTTTCAATATTCTGCTAGCTATTGCATGGACACAATCAAAACCATCGGCCAACTCCTCGATAGTCGGATCTCTTTAATTCTTTCAATGACCACTTCTCGGTCAAGCTCGCGTGGTCCCCAGCTGGTCCTTCGAAGTGGTGTTGCCGGCGCGAAACTCAGCAAGACACCGATACTCGTTAGTCTGGGCACAAATGCCAATTCCTTTGTACGGTTGGTGTTCTGAGAGGCGGTCTGTGCACTGCGTCCCAAATCGCACTCGTAAAGCAGCAAATTGCGATAGAAGCCCCGTTGGGCGGCCATGATGCGGTAAGTATGGACAATTTTGGTACACAAGAAAGCTCAGAAAATTCTACACAAAGCGGTTATGATTTGTTCTCTAAGAGATGGCAGATTGTATTCAGGGTGGCGGCGCAACTTTGATCAGTGTTGTTGAGCAATTTCAATTGCTTCTGCTTAACAAACTTAGTGTCCCGTGATCCAGCGCCAAAACTTATCAAAAGACCTAATAATAACTCTTGCAAGATCATGACGGCAACGAGAAATATTATTAATAAGCAACTTATAACTAGCTAAACATTATTCAAGTCTTTTACCTAGCAATTGTATCTGTCACGAGGCACTATGGCTCAGGGTTGACGCACATTTTTGTTGACTTGATTACGCATCTCTGGATCACGAAACCTTCCATGCCCGAGGATCGGCAACTGATACTAAGCTTGTCTTAGAAACACTGATTTGATACACCCATATGCCAGCACAGGTCATATTCAAATCAGATAAGCATTCAGCACCGTTTAATGGTGCTCAGTAAAACCGAATGAATGACAGATTCCAGCATTTCTCATAAACTGCTTAGAGTAAACAGCTTCATCTTTAGTTTCTCATCCATTTTGAATTTCGACTTCTTATAGCCACGACTCCTCCACCTTATAGCTGTTTCAATGTTAGATGTCCTCCTGGAACACACTGTGAGATGGTAGCACAACCATGCTTTGGTCGACCATGCCCGCCACCAAGTCCAGCATGCATAAATGATAACCGTAAGGATTCTGAACACTGATTTTAAGTATACGCTTGCATCTGTGCATCATAAATTAATACTTCGTAAGAACTGTCACATATTATGATTGATTGTAGCTGCACCTCGTCCACCACTCAGCTGTTCCGATATTAGATGCCCGCCTGGAACGCACTGTGAACAGGTAGCGCAACCGTGCACTCGCCCACCATGTATGCCGCCCACACCGCAATGTGTAGCAAATCGTGATCGTAACCGTGAGTTTCTCCGATATGCTTATCGAATGTTGGAAACTACCTAGTGGATATGTACAATGTTGTAGAATGTATGCAAAACTATTATAATGACAAAGCCGCAAGCACAATATATAGAAGCACGGGAATCACGTAATCAAAAAGTCCTCAGAGAAAATCTTTACATTTCAAGTGATTAAAGCTTCTAGTGCAGATCAAGAACCTAAATTCTCTATCTCACCTGTCGTCGCTTTGATCACTGAGTAAATTAAGCGAAGACAGTAAGCCTGCTATTCTTTTGTTGCAAAATAGAGCAGCTAGGGGGTCTTGTTTACTGTAGGCCCTTGTTACACCAAAATTCCTTTTTTGAATGTTTCTGCGGAAAAAATCAACCTTTAAAGACCATGTAGGGCATTTCATTCTACGCCACAAGACGTCAAATTTCACTAACCTCCTATGATGGTGGCGCCGCGCTCCGTGAGAAATGTAGAGCATCTTTTGGAAAGACATGTACGCAGAGCTGCCTGTCAGAGCGCATGTGGTGCGGTGGTTAGGTGCTATGCGTCGTATACAAGGTCGATGGTTCGATCTCGCGCTCATCAGTCACGCGCCGTCCATCGCTTCGAGATGCAAATTGGTATCAGACTTGTCTGGAAAAATAGCAGCTCTGATTCACATACATCGGTAGGTCGCCGCAAGTCATTGTGAAGGCCAGATGTTGGCGCATCTTTCACGGTGAAGGAATTGGGGGACATGCACTGATGAGCCTACAACTGAAGGCCACCGCGGTCTCCTTGGGGATATTCGTAGAGGAGAACTGGACGAGGTAGAACTATAAACTTGATTCATTGCTGCAATGACAAATATTGCAGCAATGAATAATGTTCATAGTAGGGAGCGATCGAAAATTTCCGCTATATGGCAATCTGCAAAATCATTTCATTTTCACCAAACGAGCCTTTTTTGTATTGTTATCGCATAATCTCCTCATTTTCTTTGAATTAAAGCCTCTGGTTGTTTCACAGGAAATGGTTGTCCATACCCATGACGCATTCTCCTCTGCCTGTTTCTCATTCTCGATTTTCTTGACGGTCTCAGTCAGCTACTGTAACGTAGGCGCTTCTCATCGTGAGAATAAAGGCTCTAATGGGAATGCAAACGCAGACATAACGCCATTCTCGCAGAGACGCATATGCCACCTTTTAGGAACGCTGAGCAAGCGATGGCGCGGCGCCCCCTGCCTATCGGCGCTAGTCCTCAAAGGTTGAATTCTACTTTTCAGTCTCTAATTTTCTTTTCCTTGAATTTCTTTTTTCGGCGTATCCTGTCCATAGCGGCTCGGTTCAACAATCGTCATTGGAACGGATTACGGTTTGGCCAACGTGATTTTAGGCAAACCGGAAAAAAAACGGCACTTCTGACTTCTGAAATTTGACACAGTACGCAAGGACTTCATACTTCCTTTCCCACCTGCGCGCAATGGAATACTCTTAGCATCAACTTTCCTTCTGCGCGATCTATAGGATCAAAAGGTCCTTTACTTCGCTTGGTGATGAACAGGCCTTTGAAACATAAGCTCTTAGTTCCCATGAGACTGTCGTGAATGGTTTGCAATGCAGTGCTATTGGATACTCCAATGAAGTACCATCGAATCAATCCATCACATGAGTGCTGCTAGGTTATACACATTGATTGTGGTCTATAAAAGAATTATTCTGGTAATGGACAGATAGGCTGGTATGATTTTCATGCCGAGGCAATGTAAGGTTTAGAAACATTTGTCCATTTATACAACTGTTGACGTCTAACCTTATACGTTGATGGACTAGACACGTAGTTGCTTGGCACCTTGACTTTCAAAAGACGACGAAGGTATGTGTCAGTCTGAAGCAATCGAAACACAGAATTCGTCTCTCGAAAGGACACACGACTCATCAGGCACAAGGAAGCCATTCAGAAGTTCTTGGGAGGAAAGCGAAATCGAAAACAAAGTTGCAGCAAGCTGGAGTTTCTTAAAAGCTTGTGCAAAATATAAAATAGCTTATGCCTTCAGTTCAAAAGCTGGAAGCTAGACCTTACAAAATTTTTCCACACTTTATCCTCTTCCGTTAAGGTTATACTGAGATAACGCAATGTAAACAAACAATACAGTGTACATCAGCAAGTTTCCAAATCATGGAAAAGCTCCAGAAAAATGGATGTATTAAAGAAGAAGGTGCAATAAAAACGCAAAAATAGCGAAATGCGTAGAAAACGGGCTTGCGCAAGGACAGGAGGGATAGAAGCGGAGTGTGGGCTCTTATTTGTTGGAACGGTCGGACTCGGGTCATTTCGTAGGCAGGCAAAAATAAGACACTGATGTTCAAATATTCCAATCGGGATTGCTGACGGACTGTTGCTTTAATGCTTGTCTCGCAGCTAAGTTTCTATAGCAATAATGCCTCATTAAACCGACTTCCACTTACCCTCCATGTGAAAAGTGTCCAGCTTATACGAGGATTTTACATAACTTCAGTGAGTGGGGGTGCTTCATTTGGACAGTGCTTAGCTCACGTGGATTTGGCTTGATATGCCTACGATGAACCACAGTGCAAGGAAAACGGCTCTGAATCATCGACCCAAGCAATCCGCTTTGGTGAAAGGAGACGGCGTATCGTAAGCATGATAATGGTAACAGCAACTGTGTAGCCGAGTAGTTCAAACGAACATGTTGCACATTGATATTTCCACCAGAGAACTGCCACAAACCTTTCATCTAGTTTATGCACAGGTTGAAAACCTAGAAACCTTATCTGTAATGTTTCATATAAGTATCTCCATAGTGTTCTAACCCACGCAACAACAAGAATCATATAAATTTCATAAAATGAGCGCAAGTGGCGCAGTTGTTAGGTGTGCTTTGCGTCGCACACATTTTCGACGGTTCGATCTCGCTCCTATGGCTCTCCAAGCCCTCCATGGTCGATAAGTTGGCACCGGACTGGTCGCAGACTTGTCTGGAAGATGAGCAACACTGACTCGGTACGGCGGGAGGCTACCGCGAGTTATTGTAGAAGGCCAGATATGCATTCAATCACCTCAAATGAAGTTGAGGATTGAAGCTTAATGCATGGCGCATCCGTAAGGGATATTTCAGCGCCAAGAGCTTTATCCTTTATCTTTTTATTGTAGGACAATCAGGCCGGTGCGGTGAAAACGAAGTGTTTGATAATTGTGGGCCGTCTTGCGAACCCAGTTGCTGGGATCCAAACCCTGTGAGTCTCCCAAAAAGTAACAATAGACTTCTTTAATCAAGACAATTCTTTAGCAAGGGTGTCCTCCCGGATGTGTAGCTGGCTGTCGATGCAGAAACGGTTTCTTCAGATTGACTGCAAGCAGATGCGTGCGAGACTGTAATAGTGAGTTTATTGCTTTTCTCTTATATTGATCCGATTGAATGAACAACATAAAACGTGTTATAGCAACTTCATAGCTAGTGCTTTCAAATCACTAAAACGCACTAGTCATTCTTGTTCGTACATGCGATAAAATAATCAACCGGCACAATATTACGAAACAATGCGCAACTCGTCACTTATTTGCAAAAACTGTATGACCAGTACTTCCACTGCCATAATTAAATTTATATTAATCTCAGATTATTACATGAGACACATCTCAAGTGGTGTATATGCCAAAATCCGCCAGCTATGTACTAGTTCAGAAATGCTGAGACACGAGCAAAACTCGGAGCGTCAGATGAGCTACAATCTTCTTTCTTCCCACATCTCTTCTTTCTCGGCGCTCACAAGTTTGCCATAACGCTACCGAAGTCCTATCGGTTACACTGCTATCAATAATAACTAGTCGAGGAACTTGATCTAGGAGCGCATAGTCGCACGGAACCAAGTTGGCCCATCATGACCGTACGGACACTATAGTGTCCACATCATAGTACCGATATCGTTCGAAGAACGCATGAATCAATCATAGTAGAAACATAGCCGCTTGAAAACATTTTGAGCTGCTTGAGACCTTTTCTTAATTTATAGAGGGAACAATAGACTGACGACCTTAAGATATGAGCTCATCGTATTTTTACTTATTACTAACTACAAATAAGCGCATCCCAATTTGGCGATAATGACGCAGTTTCAATTTAGGTAAGGCAATAAATTCACTCCGGCCGCGTATTTGCAAAGCTGAAGTTATAGTCGACATTAAAATGTCATAGCTTTTACCTATTTGTTCTTTACCATGGCGGATACGATTCGAATTGCAAACACATGTTTGAATTGGTAATTGGAGTTCTGCTCGAATTTGAGCGTTCTTGTCGGTAATCTTCCTGTCTTCTTGTTGTACATGATATTCTACGAAATCCAATCGGTAACGACTCTTGTCCATCATTCATCGCCGTAACGACTACGCGTACGGCTCATCACATCGCAGATGGATTACCATGTAAACGACGCCTCTGATTTTGACCGTTGGCATGCTTAGAAAGTACACTTAGCTTTACTTTTGGTAATTTATAGAAGCCCCTTTCAAAACAATGATAATCTGATAATGTGATAACAAGTTTTGAGCCGTTTACTACTCTTAGCATCAACTCTCTCCTCCCACTTCACTTCGCAGCCCACATACGGTAGCTGCAGCGTTGAGCAAAGCGAGGGTCATATATTCTAATAATCCTTTTTAAGGGTATAGTTGAGATAACAGTGCATGTTAATACTTCTCTTTCCATTCAATGCTATTTAGATAGAAAAGTGCATCAGACGGTAAAAAGAACAGAGTGAGTTCCAATATTCGTCGCTTGCGCGAAGAATGACTAGCGATCTTTTGGTTGTATGTAATAAGTAAAGGACTGAAATTTAACCCATACATGCTGCACTCTACTTCAACTGTTTTATTGTACATTCCACAGTGCTTTCGATACGGATGTTATCATGAGCGTTTACTTACTTCGTCAAAGTAATTCGGATTTTTACTCGCTGCCGTTTCTAGTCACATTTCCTACCATGACTCACGAAAACCCACAAGGTCGTACTGAAGCTTGACACACGGAAGTGTTTCGAAATTGGATTTTAACATATGCGATTCATTCCCATGTACAACACAACAGCAGGAATGTCTTGACATGCCGAAAAAAAATCGCTGGTAATAATGGCGCCTAAGAGGAAAGTAAAGTATCGCAATGCGATGGAAGCTCAAGTCCACTATCTGTGTGCTTGTTGTCCGCATGGATCCGAATGTAATTTTATGATGTATTGATTACTAAACGTACTTATCCACCTCTATGATTCAATACTCGCGCAACATGTTTCTCAGAACCTAAGAACAAGTCGAGCATGATTTGTTTCAATGATCACTTCTAGCAAATTTTCGACAAGGAATTTCGGGTGAACCAATATTTTCCCGCTAATTCACAGAAGAACGCCGTGCTTTATCACTTGACCCTAAAACGTTGTAACCGACACGCATCCGACTTTGCAGTCGTAAATTCTGCTTTTCAGAGCACCTAAGACCTGGATGATGCACCGAAACGTCAACTTGATTTCGACTTTCTCCGTACTATGGCAAGAATATGCGTTCAGCCCTCAGACTGCTGCTAATCACGGTCTCATCTATATAACTTTCTTAATGATAGATAACTTCTATATAAACTAGCAAATCCATAGTACCTGTGTATTTCTGAAGCCTTTGAAACTTTCTTTTCTTTCGAATAATCTTCTTATTGCTTCAAAGATCAAAATAAATATACGACACCGAACGTTCTTAATGAGCACAGCTATGGTCATTAATAGCAGGACTTTCGTATAAAAAAATTTCTAACGTGACTACAAAGAAAAGAACTCCGACATTCTCATTGCTGCAGATCAAAACAATTATTTAAGACAAAAGGAATACAGCAAGGAGAAATAAGTGGTGTTAGATGGATACGAGCTCTTCATAGTTCCTTAACCTTGTGAAGTGCCTCTATACAAAAGAAAACGGAAGCAGAACAATATCGAACAGCTGAATCGACTTTTTTACGTCGTAAAAGTGCATTCGAATGACATGGATTTTACAGTGAGTTTATTATCACCTTGTAATTCATTAAAACGCCCATGTACTTATTTTCATCCACGGTTGGAACATGAAAGCTGACATCATCGTTTGGAGATTGCTCACAATCGCCAATATCGTAGTAATTGCTTACCTTCATTCTCTGAAGCTCTGAGAACCAGTGAAAAAAGTCTCTAAAGTCTCAAGATAATATCGAATCAGTCATTTAGGTCGCTCGTCTTTATCACGAAAGAGTACAATTTTGTACAGGTTTCATTACACATTTTCCTGTAAGGATCCCACGTAGTTGCGCGATCTTTTTGCAAGTTTCGAGGTGGCCGGCTTGGAGAGACACACAGCGTTCTGTTGAGTGATTGGAAAGGTGCTAGGTGATGGAGTCGAACCATTAACTTGGCTCGCGATAGTCACCATTACTAACTAATCGCCCACGACCCCGATACAGCTTCTTGATTACTGCAACCCAAAACCATCCAAAAGCAAAACCACGGCTACCGTTCTGCTAATAATCTTTCTTTCTTTCTTCTTTGACTACATTCAATTCCACCAACCGTGAGTGGTTGATTTTCAATTACTGCAGTTTCGGGTGACATTATCCTGGACATGTAATAACTTGTTATCTTTGCACTGTGAAGTGATTTTCCAATTTACCCACGGATCTACCCCTTTGACGAATAACTCCCGTTGGTCACGAGGGCTACGTAGTGCGTTCCTAGATGGTGGATAGGGGTATTAAACGCGAATTGGCGGTCGTGTGCTTCCCAGGGACGCAGATAGCTTGAGGGGATGAGCCTCCTTCTTCTGCAACACCAATTTGACAATACTCTATTTCTACGAGTCTAGTCGACCAAAAGTTTAGAATCAGGCGGCTGGGAAGTACACTGGGAGGCGGTTAGGAGTCGCCTTTAATAATAAACTCCTCCCGTTCCTCCGAGAGAGACTGGCAAGCTACTAGTGAGTACCCAGCTTCCACCTTTAGAGCCTTGCAAGCTATATGTTGGGCATAAAATCTCTGAAAAAAGCAAAAAAAATAGCTTCATTCCCCTGACCCCGAAAGAGCCCTCGGTACGGCAGCGCTGGGTAGGACGGATACGGGGAGGATGCTCAAATTTCAGGACCAAACCAAGCTGCCAAAATCGAAGCGGAGTAAAATGACGATCTGTACCTACAATGCACGGACTCTTGGTTACGAAATCGCTGCAGAAGA
The DNA here is from genome assembly GCA_019055375.1 of Parelaphostrongylus tenuis. Taxonomy (NCBI): domain Eukaryota; kingdom Metazoa; phylum Nematoda; class Chromadorea; order Rhabditida; family Metastrongylidae; genus Parelaphostrongylus; species Parelaphostrongylus tenuis. The sequence continues at coordinate 19,776 of JAHQIW010007507.1, forward strand.
TGTGTTGATGCAAGTGAGAAGGATAAGGTATGACGTCATTGACCTGGCTGAGAAGAGAAAACGCCATCCTTTTCAGGCTGTCTACACCGGAGAAGAAGTGTTCCTTGGAACATGCGATCGCAGAGGTGTCGGCTGCGTTGGCGTTCTAGTCAAATTAAAGTGGACCATGAACATCGATTTATTTGAACAGCCAACAACCTGTATCGGACGATTGCGGTTGAAACGATGTGAATCAATGCCTGCTTTGACCATTTTCGTTGCTTAAGCACCAACATTAAGCTTTCTTCACGAAAAGCTTAGAAGAAAGATGTGATGCTTAGTGCGAGGAGGACCCATTGGGCTACTCTTGTTTGCGATAGGGAAAATCTAGAGCGTTTCGATGCTCGATCGAGTCACTCGAGATCAACGGAACGACAGGTGATTACAGGTGATGGTGAAGTAAATATCTTAACCAAACGGTTTTATTATATTTGAAGATAAGGACTAGAAAGCACGCCGGCGCCATCTGGGCAACACTCTGAGCAAATTTCTTAAATTTGTTCCGAAAGTACTAGTGCTATTAGCTGTGAGAAGGAGGCTCAAATAGGTGCTTGGATAAAAAGTCTTGCACATCATCAAAATGTAAAATTAAGTTCTGCACTTTGTTCAAAGTTATTTTCCTTACTGTTCACTTGGAAACCACTAAGCATTCACTGTCAGATAGCTATGTTTGGAAGTTGTCGTCAAAAGATATGTGACTCAGAATCCGATCTGACTTTTTGGTGAAGATGGAATATTCTCCAAGACGACGTGATGCTCATGTGGAAGCGTTGCAGCCAAACTTTACGAACTATATATGTCCGATGTTTGGAAGTTGATTGTATGGCAGACAAATATCTGCGGTGATCGAGAAAATGATAAGGTGTGGCGCAGTGGTTAGTGGTGTCTTACGACGTACAGGTGATCAATGGTTTGATTGTCTGAGACGAGAGCAATGACTTGACTGTAACATCTGTAGGGTCACTACAAGTCATTGTGCAGGCACGATATGGAGCCAGTCATCTATGATGATGTTCATTGAAGTTGATTGCACGGCGCATCCATCAGAGACTGATCAACGTCGACATCTTTATCCTTTCACCCATTCAAAATCGTAATTATTTTCTCTGAATGACATGGATATTACTCTGAAGAAAATAACATTGAGAGGTTATTAAATGCATAATACTTGAGTACTACTCAGTACCTCTTCCTGTGGAACACGTACATGTAGCACATTTAGGGCTGCAAAGGAATACGGACATCTTGTTTGGACCAATCTTCTGTTGAGCATAAAATCAAGCCTTTTTACTTTTGGAATTCGGTGGATCGGTGCTAGACTTGTCTGCACGATAAAAACCCTAGTATTCTGAATCGACGAGCAAGTTCTTCAGAGAGATAAAAGTCTACAAAAAAGATATCTAAGTTATTTTGTTGAAGAAATGAAGGTGTATATATGAGCCTATGAAAATAAGACTCAGAGATAGCATCGTCCATACTAAAAACTTGCGATTACAGAAAGATCGCAAAACAAGAACTATTGATGGAGACTATTTTGCAATGATTACATAATCTACAATATTTAGACGCATGCAAAGCAGTAGCAAGATAACCTTGAATAAAGCCCCTAAGTTTTTTGAGTTTGTATAACTCCACAAAAACCATCAAAGGAAGTCTGGTAAAAGGCAAATTAGTAACCAGCACATTTCAGCTTGCAGTAATTGTAGAAAAACAATTTTAAAAACAACATTGCGGGCTCAAGGAATTCATAGACTTGTAGGAAAAGTCAACAGCTATTACGGATCGACAGCAGTTCTTATTGCAACCCACTTGTGAACCATGCCCGGGCGGTTTATTATTTGTAGCAATCGGTTCGCAACCCCTACACTCGCTAGCCGACAACCAATGTGCGTCGTGTTTGGAGCTTAGTCTTATTTTCCCTGATAAATTGAAGTCAAACGGTTCCTCCAAAACAAAAATGCAGTGTTGGAATCGATCGAAATTACGCTATCGAATGTTTACTTATAAATTTGGAGGAAAAGTCTGTCCTGTAAGAAGTAGTTGCATGTGAATTACAAGACTTTTGTTATTCCTACAATGCAAAAAAAGTCTCTCTATATAGAGCAAACGTATTTGTGAGTTCTCCAAGGTTTAAGCTATCTAACGAATACTAGCATTTTGAGCAAAGAATCTGTTCACCGAAAAATAAGCGTTATAAACAATGAAAGCGTGAAACGCGTGTGAAACATAATCTTATATTGCACACTACAGCGCTGTAAGGAGGCCTTTTCAAAAAACAGCGCTTATATCCGCTCCTTGAAAGTTAATCTTTTGAACGATTGCCAAGGCTGCAACGGAAAGTCTTTGTTCAGCAAAAAATCCTCTTTCAAAACTATGTTTCGGATAATAGAGAAAAACGCATTAAAACATGTCGATGGCCCGAATTCTAAATTTGAATGTCTTGAGTTTCTAGATGTTCCTTTAGGAACGAAGTGACACACTAACTGATGACGCAGTGTGCCAAAAGAGAGGTGATAAGAGACGCGCTAGTTCGATCTCGTGCCTCAACTTATCAACGGAACACTTAGAAACGCTTTAGCTGCGGCTACCGCAAAGATTACAAAAAAATGCCTCAACCAGTATTCTACACCATCCTATAAAATAATAATGAAAACTGAACAAACATGAAGAGACTGGATAAATGAGGCAAAACTGGACAAGCAGGCGGATTTCTATCGGAAAAGAGCAAGCAAAATGTGATAATCAACAGATCAAGCGGGATGACACGTCATCAGTAGGAATACAACTGATATATAACAGAAGAGCAAGCCAGTCAGGAGCGACATGCTCCATGGTGATTACAGATTGTTGAATAGTACGTTATGCGCCTGCAATGTCAACTACATTCAAACTATCGATGGGGATTGTAAAAAGAAGACTTGGTGTAGTCTACATGCGTTCCGACCTACACAATCTGAATCCTGTGTGTCAAATACTGATAAAATTGCTGAACTGTATAATTCCTTTCGTACATCGATGCACTCAGGAAAACATAAGGAAATGAAGTTTTGAAGTTGGTAGACCATTTACAAATGTGTATTTGATGTGTAAGTTTCTTTTATCGTGATATGTAAGATACATCTAGGCACACTCTCACCGTATTTCCGGTCCTTATACTACAGAGCTAACAGATAAATCTCTCGTTGTTAACCACGCTGGGACCCCTAACCACTGCGCCGCATGCTCCCATCTAATACTGTGATTGTAAAAATTGCAAATGAAATCTTATGCACAGAAGAGCCCTGCATAGTAGACAACTCTTTGCCAACGAAACACTACTTTTCTACGTTTTGTCTTAACAACGATTGACCACATAATTTTCATTATACATTGCACAGTGTTTTATTTTATATGATGATCGTGTCGCTTTTGAGAAAGTTTAGTTAGTTGTTCAAAGTTTTCCCTAGCGCGTGACATTCAGATGTCAATACACTTCACGATTCTTTCGTTGCGCTTTTGAAAAATGATTCGTAGTAGACAAAAGTGGTGTATCTCAATGTCCTTCGCTAATGATAGAAAACTGACGTTTCTTTCCATATTGTTTTTCATAGGAAAGTTGTCTTCTACTATGACATTGAACCTTTTATTTGACGAATGATGGCGACTTTGATGAATCAATCGTAGCTGTAGATTTCGTCAGATAGACTTTCGCATTATGATTCACAAAAATAGAACTTCAACTTACTCTTCATTTTCGGGATGAGTGGAGACGAGGCTGTTAACAGCAAATTTTTATCCACTACAAAATATTTCTAACGGTTTCGTGGTGTCGTCTTACTCAAAGTAGTACTGTTATCTATCATAGTGTCTATAAAATTTTTCATTATTTCTAGTAATTCCCAAGACCGACTGTCTGTTAACCTCGGCATGCTTCAATATATTTCCTGATTTTCTTCTTTAAGCCAAACGCGAGTTGTTACATTAAACTTTATTTGACAGCTGACGTTTCGGCAGTTTGCCTTCTTCAAAACCTGGAAAGATCAGATTGTCCGCATTCCAGTCAGTCAAACACCTCCATTACTTCGTTTAGAAAAAATCACCAGACCTAGATTTTAATCGCATCAAGCACAAAATCAACTTTCAACATACTCACCGCTTTTATATGTGATCCAACGAATAATTTAAGTGGAGACCACGGGAAGGAAATCACATAGGCTCGTAATGCACCATACCCATCAAAACAACAATCTTATATACTGACTCATACACGAGTGTTTACAAGGCATTCCTCCCTGCGGTTTATGGTTGGATTGGTCGTATTAATCCAAAATGCTTCCAAGATCTTTCGCGCTGATGTTTTTTGCTCCTGCGCAAGGATGGTGACTTCGATTTCAAAATCAACTCCGTCGTGCTTCTGTTCTCTATGCGTCCCTAGCGGGGTGTTTCGTCTATTAAAACGCTTGTCAGCTAGATGTTTTTTTATGCGGGCATAGAGCGGCCTACTCGTTTCTCCAAAATATCTATCGCTACACGCTTTGCAAGAGACTAGATAGACTGTAATACGCTCATGCAATCACCGTCTCTGCCGTTAAGACATATTTTACAATCTTTCGTTATACAGAGACGGTCATATAAGCGGTTGCGAACTTGTTGGCGTCTTAGAGTATTGGGTGGTGTTTCAATAATCGCACTCGATTGCTTTAAACCCGCTCTTTCCAAGCAGCGTTTTACGCTGCACTAATCTCATTTTGAAAAGAACGGGAAAATAAACGAGATTCTCCTTTCATTCAAGTTTCCATTCGAAGGCGTATAATTTCCTCTAAGCCTAAGCCGAGAAATTACAATTCGTATCCATTAGAAGTGGCTATTTCCCGAGCCAGTTCACGGATTCTACTCTCTGCTTCTCCCCGGTGCATAAATTCGCTGCTGATGAAACATGTTTTTTACTAGCGCCTTTTTGTATGTGAGGGATGAGAAGAGAGATAGTGAACCAGGATATTCTTATTACTTGGCTTTCGGTACCACTTTGCTATGTAGCCGCTCTCAGTTAAGCTTATTTGCACGTTCAAGAATGGGAGCCAATCATCTGTTGATATCTCACGGGTGAATTTTATATACTCTGACTGTTCATTCAACAATCTAAAACAATTATCTAGCTCCTCTTGAGTGGAACAGATAGCAATACAATCATCTATCTACCTACAGTAGAGTAATGGTCAGAGATACATCATTGGTGTTTCCACTTCCGACATAAAGGCAATCGCCAGGCTAGGGGCCAGTCGCTGCCCCATTGCCAGCCCTCTCATTTGAGCATAATAATTCACGGACCATCTGAAGATTGAACAGTTCAGGCACTCTTTCAATAGGACCATGAACTGCTCAATCGACAAGCCATACATGTTTACAGTTCCTTGGTGTTGTATCAGAAGCTCATGTGTGGCTTGCAATGCGGAGTCACTCGACACGGTATATTAAACAGTGGCGTCGAATGACTCCATTACGTACGCGTTTTCGGGTTCGCGTTACGTAGACGATCCAGGAACATCTGAGTGTTCGTCAGATGATGGAATGTGTACAAGCAGCTGGGATATTATTGAAACTAAGAACCATGCTATCCTATCCGTCGGTCCGCCTACACAGCTGATGATGGGTCTAACTTTGAATATAGATGGATCGTTAGACATTAGATCATTAGTAGATAGTAACTTATGTGTTTTTATAGGTAAGTATAAGACAGGACATGTTGGTAACTGGATTTTCAATTGGGAAATTATAGATAGTCTTAAGCCTGCCGCTTTTGCCGTACGGTCCCACTCATTGTTTAATTTGCGGTTTTGCCTTTTGAATTCTTTTACAGAAAATGATCGGTAGAGCGAAGCATCTTCGAGATGCTTGTGCGTTATGCGATATCTAAATGTCGAGGAATCACAACAAATTTCTCATCCTTATTACTAACTGATAGCCTTATCCTTCATTCCCTTATCTACTCTCGAACCTTTTTCACGACACGCTTTTGTAGTTCGGTGAGGCTTCAGCAATAACCGCAGGAAGGAAGGCCTCGTAATCACTCGTGATTTGAGTCAGTATAGAAGACTTTGTTTTGATGGGTAAGGTGCATCACGTTACGAGCCTATGTGATCTCCTTCCGGTGATATCCACTTGGACCACTTAATGGAACACACATAAAAAGCGGTGATTATATTGAGTGATGATTTTGTGCTTGATGCGATTGAAATCTAGGTCTGGTGATTTTTTCTAAAGGAGTAATGGAGGTGTTTGACTGATTGGATTGCTGACAATTTGATCTTTCAGGCTCTGAAGAAGGCGAACTGCCGAAACGTCAGCTGTCAAATAAAATTTGATGTAACACCTCGCGTTGGGCTCAAAGAAGCAAATCAGGAATTATTTTTAGTGTTATATAGAATTGTTGTTCACAGTATTTAGAAGGTCTCCTTGCTCATTACTCGTTAGAGCTGCGGTTGGTCTGTAATAATTACCATAGAACCTACTAAGAACACAATGACACGGAAGAAGGCGACTCGCCAAAATGTCAGTCACAGGCTTTTTAAGTTTTTTCGTCACCAGCAATCTCAAATTGTCTCGTCTGTTATAAAACACTTAATTAGTGTCGGGAAAACTAGAAAGTTGATCCTAATAGAAATTTTGATAGAATCAGAGTCGATATCTGAAGCCACTTGATTGAGTTGAAATGGATAACACTTGTGATTATTCGTAATTGAGATCAGGCATGAAAACAATAGCAAACAAAAAACTCACAAAGTGATTAACCACAATGAGATTTTCGAATGAAATTTACAGATCTGATTTATATCTGCACTACTGCACTGTAATGTTATAATGCATCGCTAATATTCAAAAATACTATTATTAACACATCGAAACTGCAAACAGAAAGAACTACTAATTGACAGATCATCGGTTAGAAAATGAAGCAAAATTTGTTGAAGTACAACACTGTTCTCGAATGTTCACACAGATTTCGCTCAAAACATGTTTGGGCGTGTTGTGTAGTACGTTACGGCACTTATTTCGCAAAGCTGATGATTTCGTCACCTGGCTTGAGATGATCTATTATTCGTCGTCAATTCCTCTATATGTAGGAGTATATTCTCAAGGGATCGAGTGAACCGAAAGGCATCGTGTTACTGAGAAGCGTGGAAGAGCGAAATAGAAGCTGTCTAGTACTGTATAAGTAGTGTACCATACCTCGCAAAGGACACAAACATGATATGGTGATTATGAGATTATCTTTGTTGGAGTACATTTGAGGGCATATTGACCACAGAGATGCTGGTTTTCTTCTGGTAAGGAAAGTATCCCACTTGCATGATCTTGACTTTTGATGAAGGCTCTATAAAATCGGGAAAACCAGCTAAAATCTTCTTGAATGGAGACAAAGAAAAGTTATAATAGATTAGTATGGAGGTGAAAAATTGCTTTCCATACCCAGAACTCGTTCATCTCATGGCACTGTTTTCGCAGCAATACGACTTACTTATTCAACATAACAGTTTCTGATTTTGACGGTTTGACCAAAAAATTAGACTATCTGCGTCTAAGAAATATAATGTTCATAGAAAGTAAGCAAATTCCCGATCTAGTTAAGAAATTAATTGAGTGCGATTATTATACTTTATGTTCAAGCAAATCGTGATGTCAATTCACCTTCGGATTTTTGCTCTATAGTATGCAATCAAGATGTTGACATTTCTTGGATGACATCACTCGAGGAGATACATGAAGTCAGGATGTTCATATTCAATACCCATTATTATAAGGTATGGATGGCAGCACTTCAAAGGATTATGGCTATCACTTTTCAAAAACATTTTGGAACTGCAAATAAAGCTTCCTTGTAGTCTGTAAGTAAAGCCTCTCCTACACCAGAAGTATTCTATCACGTATAAATTTGATTTTCCAAAGGTACTTTTTTATATTATTGGTATCATTTTAGTGCTCTTTTTGTGCTGGGCTGAGTAGCGCACTGGTATTAATGCGCAACATCACGGGTACGATGCTAATTTGACTCCGTCCGAATTTAACAAGTCGCTTATTCAACCGGAGTCAGTAAGTTGGTAACGGACTTATCTGGGAAAAGTCTTCTTTTGCATAGAAAACGCTTATGCCCGACTATCTCAAGATTCGATCAAGCTTTATCGGTATTTGTGACAAAAGAAAAGTTCATAAGCTGCGGTTGAACCTGTACAGGGGAAGTGCAAGGATCTTCGTCAATGTTGAGCGAGAGGAACGACTCGAATCCGAGAAGTGCTGAAATCCGTTCAGCAGATGTGAATGGCGCGTTGCTCAGAAAAAAATTCCGTTATGATCTTCACCTCATACCAATATAAAAAGTGGATTCCAACAAACGAGAGGAATAGATCGGATAACGAACCGATTTTCCCGCCCATCTCAGGTAAACTAGGACATCACAGACTGCTTAGTCATTTGTGTTTTTGACTCGACTTGTTTCACTTCCCTAGAAGTCTCTTCCCTTGAACGAGCATGCACACCAAAATAGCTTTTCATCTGGTGAGCTTCATCCTTACACAACTGGAATTTATTTCTAAGCATTTTTATTGCAGCTTCTCTTCTATTCTTTCGTTGAAGCGGTTTTTGCACAGTTCCCATCCAGTGAGTTAGCACTCCACAACTGAATTTCACAAGTTTACTTTACTACTTGTCAATTCGCAGCACCATTTTTAGGAGCCTGTGGCCGAAACGAAGTGTTTCATTGGTGTGGAGCGGCGTGTGAATCTACTTGCCGGAATCCGGATCCCGTGAGTTTACCGCAAAGAACCAAAAGGCACTATTGATTTCAGTATAAATTTAACAGGCGTGCAATTCTCAATGTTTTCCTGGTTGTCGATGTAGGAACGGTTTTCTTAGAAACGATAAAGGGATATGCGTCCGAAACTGTGCTAGTGAGTTTATTGCTCAAGTTCTGATTTTAGTTCTCTCACGAGTCTGATGGTGGAAAACTTTCAAACAATGAAACTCAAGTTCTCACTTTTTATCTCGTTTTCACGTGGATTGAATTTAGTATGTGTTATCCCTTTACTAGTTCTTATATTACAGCGCCTCCAGACCGATGTGGCCGAAACGAAATTTTCGATTTCTGTGGAGCTGGGTGCCAACCCAGTTGTCAAGATCCAAATCCAGTAAGTTTTTTCCAAAGGCAGGAGCATATCCGTTTTGTTGAAATGACATCCTAGCAGGTGTGCACTTCTCAATGCGTCGCCGGTTGTCGATGTAGGCAGGGTTTCCTCAGAAACGATTTGGGAGTATGTGTTCGAAACTGCCCTCGTCGTGAGTTTATTATTTTTCTTTTGTTCCAATCCGCTCGAAAATCCAATGTTGACACGCAGCTCTCAATCCCTAAAATCAAGTAAAAATGGATTCTCATCATAGCTGCCTTTAAAGTAAGATCAGTGCGTTTCATAGACTCGTGATATCTGGTGCATCAAAGCGCTGCATCAAAATCACCATTGATTCAGTAATCGATAGAAGGCTCAACGTTGTCAAGTGGTTTTGTGGAGATTATCGTTCCATTGTTTGGTTCACAAGATGGGGTTTTGAAATTTGCTCGAGGCGATAAAAAGTCGTTTTAAAGAGCCGTAATTACCAAAGTGTACTCGTTCACAATAGTTGAAGTACCGTAGGCAGCGCTTCGAGGTATGATAAGTCTTGCAAGATTTTGACGATACCAAGGAACACTGAGCTCGGATCACTGCTATGAGCATGTTTTGCTGATTCGATTCCACTGCTAATTCACCATACCTTCCAGCTCCAAGTATTGGCATTTTGCACCAAACTCGTTTTGGAGGATAGCAGCACTGATGTGATTCACCCACATGCCAGTACAAGTCTTATTCAGACCAGATATGCATCTAATCCCGTATAACGGTATTTAGTAAAGTAGAATGCATGGAAAATTCCTGCATCCCCCACGGACTGTTCCAAGCACAGAGTTTCATCTTTATTTTGTCATCCATTTTGAATTTTGACCTCTTCCAGCCACACCTTTTCCACCATATGACTGTTTCATCGTTAGATGTCCTCCTGGAACGCATTGTGAGATGGCAGCAGAACCATGCTTTCACCAGCCATGTCCGCCGTCACATCCGATATGCTTAGATGATTGTGAGGTTTTTGGGCACTGATTCCAAGTGTAGACTTACATCTACGCATCATAATATACGTCTTTAGAAATGCTACATATTCTCATTGATTGCAGTTGCACCTCGTCCACCAGCTAGCTGTTCCGATCTTAGATGTCCGCCTAGAACGTACTGTGAATATGTAGCCGAATCGTGCACTCGCCCACCATGTACGCCGTCCAGACCGCAATGTGTAGCTAATCGTAAGTTTTTCCGATCCTTATCGAGTATCAAAATCTGCACAGTGGATATGTGCAGTGCTGAAGAGTGTACGCGAAAACTATCATAGTGTCAAAAATCACAAGCACGAACAATAAAAGCGTAGTAATCAAAATGAACAAAAAATTTTTAGATAAAATTTTCACGTCCGAACTCACGTAACTGAAGTTTCTAGAGCCCACATAAGGATTAGAATCCCTGTGTCACCTATCGTCCTTTTGATCGCTGATTTAATTGAGAGAAGACAGTAAAACTTTCATTTTGTTGTCGTGTAGAATTTCTCACTGTGGGTCTTGGTTATGTAGCATATTCTTTTCTGTAATGATGCTGAAGAAGGCTAAACATCAGGTCTTTAACCAATCTTTCTTAGATCTCACTTCTCGGCGTATCTTGTCAATAACGACTCGTTCTAACAGCCATCGCTTTCCTTTCCCACCTGAGTGACACCAACTACTCCTAGCATCAGCTTTCTTCTGCGCGTTCTACAATACCGAGTGGTCCTTCACTCGTTTGTGTAAAGAACGGCTTCTGAAACATAGGCTCTTCATCTTTTGTTCTCGTCCATGGCTTGCAGTAAAAGCACAGTCATCTGATACTTCAGTGAGGATAACATCGAATCACTCCACTACGTGTGCGCTGCCTCGTTGGGCACACTGAAGGTGATCTATAGCAGCGATCGTTTGCGCCAGCCGGGAATCGAACCCAGATCTCACTCAAGTTGATGGTGCAGCGGTTAGCATACCCTCCCAGAAAGAGTGAGATCTGGGTACGAATTCCGGCTGACGCAAACGTTTTTTGGCACAGCACTCCACATTATTGGGTATAGTACAAGATCATACCACCGCAACAAGCGGTTAAATAAATGATTTCCGATTGATTATAACAGAGATATTCTGGTAATGGAGAGATAGACTGGACCATCTATGTCGTCGTTTGGCCAACTGGACTTTCAGAATGAAAGGAAAGCATGTGTCAGTTTGAAGGAACAAAAACACAGAGTCCATCTCTTAAATCGACATCCTTCTCACTAACCACAGGGAAAACATTACAGAAAGATATTAGGAGGGTAGCGAAATTAAAAGCGGGTCAAAGCCGAATTGCTTCTCAAAATAATATGCAAAATATCACCGTTTTCTATTGCTTAAGCTGGAAAGCTAGGCCTCATGAATTCTCTAAGAGTATAGCCTCTTTTCTTCTGAGGTGATATGAGATATTTATACGTAAACAAATATTATCGCGTTCATCAACAAGTTTCCACATTTTAGAAAATTTCCAAGAAAAGGGCGAAGTATAAAAAAGCTCTAAAAATGGACTAAAGATACCACTCGGAATTGCTGACAGACCTTTATTTTTGGTGCATGTCCGGTCAAGAAAATTGTTACAGCAAAAATGCTCTACTAAATCGACTTTACTCTGGACTCAGAGTGAAGATTTCCAGCTTAAACTAGACTGTTTATAACTTGAACGAGTGGGGTTATTTCACCCGCGCAGTACTCGGCTTGAATCGATTTGACTCGATGTGACCACGAAGACGCACACCGAGTAAGAACGACTCTAAGTCATCGTGTTTGCCCAATTCACTTTGAGGTAGTTGAAGACAACGGAGCGTTGTCAGGGTAAAGATTCCACAACAACCCTGTGATAGCGAAGGAATTTGATCAGACATATTTTACAGCAACAATTTCATCAGATAGCTGCCATAGTTTCTGTATGAGAGATAAATCCGTTTCTCATGGATCTTTTATTTGATCTGTGCACGGCGAAAATTGAAAAGCTCGGTATAAAATTGTTATATATATCGTTTCATGTGATTCCCTAGAAATGGCTGTCGTCTATCACCACGCGACAGCGAAAATCATATACCCGAATATGAATAGTGACAACATTTCATTGTTCAATGTTTTCTTACAGGCCATTCGAGACAGTGCGGCGAAAACGAAATGTTTGATAATTGTGGGCCATCCTGTGAACCCAGTTGCTGGGATCCGAATGCTGTGAGTCTCCCAAGAAGTGACAATAAGTTCCTTTGATCAAAACAGATTCTTAGCACGAGTGTACATCTGGATGTGTCGTTGGCTGTCGATGCAAAGACGGTTTCTACAGATACAATGAAAGAAGATGCGTACGAGATTGTAGTAGTGAGTTTGTTGCTCTGTTTCTCTCTTCGATTCCTGATTGGATGAACAATATCAAGACGTTGTTTTAGTAATTCAAGCTAGTGGCCTCACAGCATGACATAATATCTATTAAGAAATAAACTGAACGCACTCGTCATTCTTGCTTATATCTTGCGATAAATCATGAACTGGCAGAAGATTACGAAACACTATGCAACTTATCACCTTTCTACAAATGCTGTATGACGAGTATAATCCCTGCTACAGTCACATTACTAAAACCTCAGATATTACATGAGGCACATTTTGAGTAATAGATATGTCATGAACTCGCCAACTATATACTACTCCGGGAATGCTGGAGTACGAGAAAACTCGGATCCACAGATTAGTTCTAAACTATGGCTATTCATTTCTGGCGCTCACGTGCTCTTATAAAGCTACCGAGACCCTTGTCTTGCCTTTTTCTCAACCCTGTTTCAAAACTATAGTGTTATCAACAATAATTCGTCAAGAGAATTGATCTGGGACGAGAAATTTGCGCTGAATCGGGTTGACACATTCACAACCGTTTGGACACTATCGTACCCTAATTGACCACATCGTTCAAGCCACGTATGCAAAAATTTTGATACGCATGTCACTTTGATACTAGCCTTCAAATTCATGCTTAAGCTCTTCTAACAATTATGAAACGAACAATAGTACAACGAGCGCAAAGCATCAGTTCGTCCTCTTTTTCACTTACTGCTTAATGCTCGAATCTACTTTGCGTAAATGATGGATAAAATTATAGTAAGTCACAATAAATTGATTGTGGTCGCAAATCTACAAAGGTGAAGCTGTAGTCATAACCGAAATGTTATAACTCCCATTTGCTATTCCCTTCCCGTGGCATGCTACCATGCGAATACAACCACAAGTCGTAATTGGTGAGTAGAGTTTTGCTCACATCTCAGCGTCTTGTCGGTGATCTTCCTGCTGTTCGTTTAACATTCTAGACGGTGACGGCTGTTATTCATCGGTTGCCTCTCAAACAATTACGTAAGCGGCTCACTTTTCCTTGCATTTCAAATTTTCTTCCAGGGTTGACCTAGGAGCTTTTCGTTCTGTATATGTATATTCGTATATTCGTGTGATATGTGAAGAATTGAATCTTATCCCATACATACGCACTTGACTATAGTTGGCATGTCTTAAGATTCATGGGTTTATCTTCCGTCATTCAATATTCCCGCAAGGTGTTTTCTATTCCCAAAATCAAGTTGTGCATGAAATGTTTTAGTCCCTTCTAATGATCTTTCGATATTAAAAGTCAACTAATTTTTAGAGCGATTCATATAAGAACGCTGTTCTCTACCATACGTTGACGAAAAGCATTGGAAAAAACTATATTTGTCTTTGTATCTGGAAAACCTTCGCTTTTCAGAGCATCCTAGGCCAAGATGATAAACCGATACGCCAGCTTGAATTCGACTTTTCTCCGTGCTACGTCAAGAACATGTGTTCAGCACTCAGTTTGCTGTCAATCAATGTTGAAGCTACATAAGTCTTCTTATTGTTAGCTAACTTGTTAATCAACTACAAACCCATGGCATTAGTGCATTTTTAAACCCTTTGAATTCTTTTTTATCTCGAAATAAATTTCTCACCTCTTTACATGCTACCGCAGACTAAGCATACGACATCATAAAACTCTTCATAAGCACAGTTGTTGTTATCAATAACAGAACTTCCGTAACGAGAATGATTTTGACGGGGCTAAAGAAAGAGTTGGACATCCACATTGCTACAGATCACAACAACTCTTTGAGTTAAAGGAAATACTTTGAAAATAGGTGGTGTTTGATTCAGAAAGTGCCTCTATACAGAAAAGCGAAGGAAATACGAGACGAAATAATAATTCGACGCTTTTTTTTTCTTCGTAAAAGTGCACTCAAAATGAGACGGACTTTGCGGTTATATTATTATCTTGTACTTCACCGAACTCCTATGCACTCAGTTTCATCAACGGTCGGAAACAGGCTGTCAACCTTGTCTGGAGATTAATAACAATCACCAGTGCCGTTATAGTTGCTCATTTCCATTCTCTGAAGCCGACAGCTAGTGAAGGATCCTAAAGTCTCAAGATGATGTCGAAATAGAAATTCAGACCCGTACATCTTCATCATAAAAAAGTGCAATTTTTTTTACAGGATCCGTCATCACATTTTACTGTGAGGATCTCAGTACTCCAAAATCGATTTCTTCGTTACTTTTGACAGAGTACTGGTTGGGACATCCTACAATTGCGGAGGTGAGCTAGCTAGGGTGACACTAGGCGTTCTGATGAATGATTGCAAGAGTGTTGGAAGGTAGTCGAACCAGTGACTAGCTTCCTAATAATCTACATCACCAGCGACTCAGCCACTACACTCGAAACAATGTATTGATTAATTCAAACAGTTTTCTTCAAAAACATATCTTCGTCATCTTTGCCAATCGTCTTAGACAATCTTTGTTTCTTCTCGCTTTCACTTTCTTCTAACTTTTTTCATTACTCTTCCACTCTTTTCACGCATTCAAAACCTCACCGTTCCTCATGAATATACATTCTGGAGGGTAGCAGTGAATAATTTTGATAGAAGTGTATCCCCTTGTCGAACCCCTCTTCTTATGTTGATGGTAATATTGCGTAGAAGTTCACGAAGGATCGCTGTAGATGGAGTTGAGACGCCACTGTTATCCAGACCGCTTTTGTTTGCACTAAATCAAAGGCTTTGTTCAAATCGATTAAAGTGAGACAGAGCAGTAGTTTGTACTCTCGTAAAACTTCAGTGACCCTTGTAATAGCGTATATGGTCTATGGTATTGAATGCTTTTCGGAACCCTGCTTTTTCGCATGGCTGTCCTTCGTCCAGTGTTCTGTCAGTTCTGTTCAGGATGACTCGAGGGGAAAGTTTAGAGGCAACGGACAGCAAGCAGATTGGGAGATAGTTGCCTATGTCGTGAAGGTCGCCATTTTCAAACAGTGACATGGCCTTGCTGGTCTTCTATTGATTGGGAACCTTGTATTCTGACAGGTAGCGAGTGAAGAGCCGAGAAAGGGTGTTGGTGAGAACTGGCGATAGGTTTCTCCAGGTGTTCTGATGTAATCCTTTGTGGACCGGGTGTTATCCTGTTCATCTCCTCTGATATAGCATATCGGCTTTCGGAAGGGAGGACCGGTGAAACGACAAATTCATCCTCTCTCAGTTTTACATAATGATCAGAGGGCATGGCTAGCGAAGAGATCCGAGTAGCAGTGGTGTATGAAATTCTTCATTGCCCTTCTAGAAGCTGTAAGGGTCCCGTCAGGGTGTCGGATCCAATCATCTTAGTCTTGTGACTGGCTAGGCTTCCTGAGCTTTGCAAATGTTCTTTCGAGCTTTTGCAGCTTCTTCCATAACTGCTAGTCGTCTCTCTTTGAGGTTCTCTTTCATCGCTTCTCTGCAGCGTTTTACAAGTTCGCACGTAAGGTTTCGGTTGCCTATAGCTCGTGCGATTCCACCTTGGCGTATCAACTCGAGTGTATTTGGAGACAAGCGTCTCTTCATGACTTTAGGACTCTGGGCTTTCATAGCGCTAGCGTGAAGATATTCCTCGTCGATGTTGTCGACAACGGCATCTTCCCAGGAGCCGACTAATGATTTGAATGCTATCCAGTTTATGGTGGTTCAGGGACTTCGTTGTTTGAATTCAGCGGCTTTCTCTGCTTTCTGCAAAAAATTGGGACGTTGCGCGAAGGAGGCCATGGTGTGATCCCTTGTAGAAATTGGGAACAACAGCGGCATTGGTCAGGCAAAACCTTCGATTTACTAAGACGTGGTCTGTTTCGTTATGGTACTTTCAATCGAAGACCCACGTCTACCGTTAAGAGTGAGGCTTCTGGAATTGTGAGTAATCATATCTTAAAGAAGGAGATCCGTGTTTTAGTATGTGATCCCCTACGGCGTCCAGCAAGAACAACGAGAATAGAACCTGGAACCAGACTTCTCCTAAGTGGAACTTTTTTGCATGACCAAGTTTGAATTTTGTGTGTGGATGCCGTGGCCGAGTGGTTGTGATGCTCATCGCGCTGCGGTGTGGAGCCCAACACCATCAGCCCCTCCCCATTCCCCTCGTCCTCCCCTACCGCATCAACACTCTCCGCAGTCAGCAACGAAGGCCCCATGAAATACCACAGCCAGGCTTTCCTCGAGATTGCAAGGAGCCATGCTCGGCCAGTATTCTACGTCATTTAAGAAGACGAGACGACGAATTGAATGCTAGAAGTACCGGGATCCACACTGTGAAAATTGTGATGGCAGATTGTGTAAACTAATAAATAAATGAATTATATATGTTCATTAATGACGGATATCCTTCTTTAATGGATCCCACCTGGTTAATTGTATGGCCACTTCGCGCGTCCCCAGGTGGTGGATAGGGAATACACGTGCCATTTAATGAAAATGTCATTGAATTGATAGTGTTTTACACTCGGATGCTCTTGACTGGTATCGTTAAATATATCATACTTTTCGTTTCGAATCTTCTCTTAAGGCCACGCTCAAGGAGAGGCCAAAACACTTGTATAGGGCTCCATAAGTTGTTTCATGAAATACCACATGTATTGCTCAAAAAATGATTATCAAACTTACACACTTATTTTGAGATAAAATTGTCTCTAAAGCAAAAATTATTGATGATGCTACGCGAGTATCGTTTGGGATGAAGTACTGCTTTAGCAGACGGCGGTACTCGTATAGGTGTTATATGCCAAAAGAACCGCAAAAAGGTGCTCTAAACGACAGTGAAAAAGAAAACTCAAATGCATGAAAAATAATCAACACGAACTCAGAAGGCCGGAAACTATCTTGCCACAACATTTAGCCAAACTTAAAGCTTTATCCAAGCTGTGATTGGCTGTGGCGGTCGTGAATCTGCTAATTATCCTCTCGAGTCATTTCATCAGAATTTCATTGCCCGAGGCCATCCGATTGTCTGTCGTGTGTCGTGAGCCACTATCGATCTGATCTACATACGGTATTTCCCTTCACCCAAAAAGCAGTTTCGAGTATGAAACTGTGTACAACTTCTTTATACTCGGCAAACATCCCGAATTGCCGTCCTGAAATCTCTCCATTTGCGTGAGTGTCATCTACGGCGGTAGATTCGTTATGTAGCACAAGCTGAACGTTCAACTTTTTCGCTCTAACTTTTTCCTTCGCGTCTTTCCCGTTGTTCGATGTCTACATTTGATGTGGCAGTAATGTGGAATACAGTATTATTTTATAGCAAATTGAGAGCGCTTGTGGCGCAGTGGTTAAAGGTGCTCTGCGTCGCACACAAATTGGATGACTCGATCTCGCGCCTGACCAAACCGTCTACCACTCCAGGGTCGCTGAAGTGATAGCCAGGTGGATCTCAGACTTGTTTGCGACGATAAGCGGCACTGACCCTACATAATCGCGAGGTCAGAGTAATTACAAAGGCCAGACATGCGTTTAATCACCTCTAGCGAAATAGAAATTGAAGGCAAATGCGTGAACCATCCCTCAGGAGTTGAACAACTCTGAGAGCTTCGTGCTTAACCTTTTCAAGTAAGGTAGTCGATCGATTGAAATGTGAAAGAAAGGGGGTAGATCAGCGATTCCATAGATCGCGCTCCTTTATCGATGGCGAGTAGCTCCAGCGGTCGTCGGCGAGTCTTCGCACCGCCGGCATTTCGATTTATTCTTCTCTCTCAAGATTCGTTGTTCATTATGAGCATTTCTGTCCTGTTTTTACCTACATATCATTCACTTCCACACTATTCAATTGCCTCGGTTCAACTATCAGGGATACTATGTATCAAAATGTAACGGACCTTCAATTGGAGAAATGAGTGATGAGCAAACATTTGACCGCAGACGGGAAGTTGAACCCGCATTTCACCATAGGGGGGAGGCGGTACTGCCCACTACACTACAAGAGTCACATTTGTGTCAGCAACCTTTAACAGTCTGGTCGGCATGCGATATTGCTTTATGTGCGATATGTGCCTCGGTGGTGTAGTGGTTCGTTTGCAAACATCTACTTCTGCTCATCTATCTGGAGGTTTTTGATCTACCAGCCAATATTCAATGACTTTTTCCTTCGTATCATGCAGAAGTTTCTGGTTTGCTTTCAAAAGAAAATACACTATTCTCGTTTTCTAACACATCTAATATGCTAGTAGCCCTATAGCCGCTAATAACATGAGTTTCTGGCATTAGCATATTTGACGAAAGCCGAAGCGTTCGCCAATCTCTGATGATTGGCTGGCGGTCGTGAATGTGTGGAACGGCACCAGCCGGGGTCATTTTGTCAGGATTTCGTCTCCCAATAGATTCAATTGACCGTCGTATGACCTGTGAGGCACTGCCGGTTCTAATCTACACAGAGTACTTCCCTTCACCAAAAGAATAGTTTCGGGAATAGAATTGCGGAGGACTTATTTACAAGAAGCAAAGGTCCCGAGCTGCCGTCCCGTTCCCTCTCCTCTTTCCCGTTGTTGATGTCTACATTTGGTGTACTAGTAATGTGCAACACATTATTAGTTTATAATAAAGTAGGATATTCAGTTAAAAAAATCGAAAAGCGAAAATATGTTGGGTAGACCAAAGAATCCAAAGGCCGCGCCCCTTCATCGAACGCGAACATCATTTTTAGCCGGCGATCGTCGTCGCGTCCGTGCGTTCCCAGCGTTGCAGTTTAGTCTTCTCATAATCCGATGTTAGAATTTTGAGCATTTCTATCTTGTTTTTCCTTACGTTTTTTCTTTTCTCTCGAACCAAATTTCTCATCTCTTCACATGCACTGCAGAATAGCATACGACACCATAAAACTCTCAATAAGCACAGCTTATTGTTATCAATAACAGAACTTCCGTAACGAGAATGATGTTGACGGAGCTAAAAAAGACTTAGATATCCACATTGCTACAGATCACTACAATTGTTTGAGTTGAAGGAACTACTTTTGAAAAATAGGTGGCGTTTGACCCAGAAAGTGCCTCTGTACAAAAAAGCGGAGGAATTACGACGACGAAATAATAATTCGAAACCTATTTTTCTTCGTAAAAGTGCATATAATATGAGATGGATTTTACTTTAATATCATTGCCTTGTACTTTACCAAAACTTCTATGTGTTCAGTCTCATCAACGGTCGGAAACAGGCTGCCAACCTTGTTTGGAGATTAATACTAGTGCCGCTATAGTTGCTCATTTCCATTCTCTGAAACTCTGATAACTAGTGAAGGAAGTCTCTAATAGTCTCAAGATGAAGTCGAATTGAGATTCAAGTTCGTGCATCTTCATCATGGAAATAGTGCAATTTTTTACGGGATCGGTTATCACATTTTACTGTGAGGATCTCAGTACTCTAAAAATCGATTTGCTTGTTGCATTCTCCCATCACAAACATTTTAGAACCTTTCGTATGTTACTTCGGCCACCGACCGAGCAGTTCGACTTTCTCACGAAGCTCTTAGAGTACTGGTTAGGACATTCTACAATTTCGGACGTGAGCTAGCTAGAGCGACACTAGGCGTTCTAATGACTGATTGCAAGAGCGTTGGGAAGTAGTCGAACCAGTGACATGCTTCCTAATAGTCTACATCACCAACGACTCGGCCACTACACTTGAAACAGTGTATTGATTACTTACAAAGTATTATTCAAAACCATATCTTTACCACCTTTGCCAACTGTTCTAGATAACCTTTGTATTTTTCTCGCTTTCGTTTTCTCCTAACTTTTTTCGTTACTTTTCCACCCTTTTCGTCGAAACATTGCTTCATTTGGCTCTTCTAAATTGCATGAAGGTCACGCAGAATTATACATATCATCATTCGAAGTATGTCTAAACAATTCACTTATGATGCCAATTATGTTCCCAATGATGTTGAGTAAGAATGTTAGTAATCACTGGAAAGCTCAAAAGTTTTTTGTAGCACAGTAGCATTTATAATAAATTATGCCTCTTAAGCGTCGCTTGCTTCCATTCATATCAGGTCGTTCCATAAGCTTTGATACCCGAACAATAGACAACAAATTCATGAACCAGAGTAACTGAATTTACATTACTTTGGTATCGTTCAACTGCGCATTTTCTTGCAAACGTTTGGCATACAACTTGCCTTACTTGCTCTAAAACGGACCTGTGGGAACAAATTCACTTGCTACTCACGTACGAATGGCGTGCAAGATTGATGGAGCTTGTGGCGATGATACAGAAAAGACGGTTAGGAAGTGGTTCGCGAAATTCAAAGCTATAGAGAATACTCCGGAAGATCAGTCGCGCTCAGTCCGTTCACAGGAAGCTCCATTAATCTTGCGCGCCGCTTCACTAGCACTTCTCCTGCGCACCATTCGTGCATGAGTAGCAAGAGAATTTGCTCCCACAGCTCCATCTTAGAGCAATTATAAACAAGTTGTATAACAAAATGTTCACAAGAAAATGCACAATATGAACGACACCGGATAAATCAATTTCATTGCAATATTCGCTTCAGGAAAACAAAACGGCACGAACTTTCGCGCAAACCCATTACTTATTAATGCCGAGGTATACACTCTTTTTGTATTACTGGAGCAGTTTCAGTTCTTGGGGAAAAAAAACGAGTCAAACCGTCATGCTTTGGAGAAACGTCTCTTTGTGATCAGTGCAAATACTCAGCTATCGAGTTCCTTCATCTCTTTGTTTCTAAATTCACATTACTATAAAGGAAAATGGAATGGTCCTGTGTTGAAACTTAGAGGACCTTAACCTAAGCTGATCTCACCATAACAGGAAAAAAAAGTCGGGTTCCTTCTGATTAAAAGGGAACAAATGAAAAACCAACCTCATTCGCTGGAGAGAGACTTTTCATGGTAGTGTTAGTAACCATTCAAAAGCTGAGACTTGATGCTACAGCCCAAAGTCGCCGGTTTTTCAAATAACTCTCTGTAATACTGTAGCAACCAGATCAGAAATTGTGTCTCACACTCGCCTCCCGCCGTCATTTTCAACACGCGTATAATTCGCTGGAAGCCGAAAAGTATATCAGTGTCTAGAAAAATTTTCGTAGTATCTTAGTCAATAATTTTATCGGGAATTTTTTCCAAAGCGGAAAAAACTCAAATTGAATAACAATATATCGGTCGAAGACACAAAGCTTTCGGCAGGTGACTGAAGAGATGTTGGGCTAAGGCAATAGCCTGCGCTCATGTAACAAGACAGCATTTCCTATCTTCATAGACAAATATGGGGTTTGGTAAGCACTGTGCAGTGGAGCGAACCTACGAGCGTGTTTATCACAGGAGCACTTCTAACCATTTCGTCACACTCGTCTATTGTCGGGGATAAAAAGAAACGTCTTCCGATCCAGTGAGAGAATTTCACGAAACACTAGGCAACTGGTTCAAACAAAAGAAAAAAAAAGATAAAAGCCTCAGATATGATTGAACTATCGCTCAACAGTGATTAATTAACCTTTTATTATGGCTCAACAGAAATCTAAAGGAAGAGGGGTGGAATATGAGAACTAATGAAAAGTACATCTATTATAAAGAGCCTCTTTGGAAGGTCAGGAGCCGATCGATAAAGAGGTCACTATGGAGTCGGCTTTGGGGGAACAAGTAATAAAGCGAAGGAGAACCGATAAAACGAGTACGCGTTAGACAGACGATCGGTCACACGATCTCATTTGTAATTTTCGCGACGGCTCCTTTTGCAGGTGGTGTGTGATTTCTATGTTATCGAAAGTACCAGTGAAGCAGAGACGATGCTCAACCAAGCAACTGAACGAAACGGGACAAAACTGGATTACGTATAAATCGCATGAAGATTCAGTTCATGAAAAACCAATGGTGCAATGGTAAGCAAGTCGAACTGGACGGTTCTCCGACTAAGGAGACCACCTCGTACTGTGCCTTGAACGTTCAATGAGCATGGAAAATAATGTGGAGGAGGAACTAGACGGAAGGAGGAGAGCAATATGGGCAGCATTCGGGCCTTTCAAAGAAGCCACCGACAACTAAGAATCACGAACTCCGTGCTCATTTTCTCAATTCAACGGTCCGCCCAAAGCTCTGTTATGCACCAGAGACGTGGGACGATACTACAACGACGTCAAGAAGTCCGCGCATCACCCATGGGTCTCCTGAACGAAGTCTTTTGAAAGTCAACTGGCGCTCACAACGTTCGGCCGGTCTGCACTGTTCCGATCGTTGGGAATTCATATCAATGACTCAGATATATACACTGATATCAAAAATGGAGAGGTGATATGATAAGAAGAACGATGACAGATCGGCGAAAGAACAGTGAAATGGACTCTCAGAAATTGCAAGCGACTTCTCAGAAGGCCGCCCAAACGATGGGCAGACTTGTTTGTGGCTGACGCCATCCAACTGCTCGCAGATGGCAACAAATTTGCACTTATAAAATGGACCTCGTGTCCGTCACAATGCTCAAAGTAGAGCGAGAATAGGTATTGAAAGGCGCGCATTTCGGAGTCAGAACAAAGGTGGTAATACTAGGAAAATGACGCGAGAGCGTTAAGAGGCTGTGATAACTGTAAGTTAGCACTCTTCGAAAGTCATTGTGTATCCTTTCAAGAACAACTGAAACAAAAAAAGCAAGAGTACTGCAATTTCTCAAGGATTATGCAACGATAATAGGCAATTATCAGTTCCTTATGCTCAAGATTTTCTATGTATTTACTGCCTTTTCGCACTATTGTAATGTTTCAAATAAATCCAAAAGAATCGAGTGGTGAGCAAAAGTTCAACCTTGGGAGAAGTTGAACCTGCGTTCCACCCATACCGGAGACACGTGCTACCACGACACCACAGAGGCACCGTTTAGCTATCACTAGCTCCTCAATGTCTCTATCATGGCTATCAGCAACTAACCTATAACAGGTTTTTGCGAGGATTGTGTGGGGACTGAAGCACCCACACAGGATTGGCAAAAAAGACGAAGGGGTATCTGTCCAACTGGAGAGATCGCATGATCGAAACACGTGTATCGAGCTTTATTAGTCATCCCATTTAACAGACCACTGACATGCGTGACTCAGAAATAATTATCTGGCATATTGAAATTTGAGCTGTAATCTCAAGAAGACACTCGAAATGGAAGATGTGTTATATTCAACATACTCGTGTATCGAGTGAATCCAAGAACCAGAACAATCGAGTGTACAACACACTGTGTTCGGTGATCATTTCACTGGACATAGAGTGTAAAACGTTCGTCGTCGCTAACTCTTAGTGTGGAGACTGGAGTACCATAGAGATAAGCAAAAGACGAGAAAAGGTAATGCCCGACTCGCGAGATCGCAAGATCGAAACACGTGTATCGGGCTTTATAAGTCACCTTATTCAACAGACCAGTGACATGCGTGGCTCAATAATAATTATCAGGCATATTGAAATTTAGCTGTGGTCTTGAGAAAACACTCGAAACGAAGATATGATATAACAGGTTTGGTGAGTAAGCAGTACCGCTCCATAATCCCAGTTAAGCAGACGGTCATTGTGATGCCCAATACCTAAGAATTCCTACGTAATTACTGCTTTTTTCGGTCTGGTAAAACGGGGTTGGGTCCAACTACCATCTGAGGTCGAATTCTTGCTCACCATTCAATTCTCAAGGGTTTATCCGTTCGTTTGCTTTTTTAACTGACCTAATCACTCCTGAATAGCTCTGCTAAATTTGCTCGTGCAGGCACTTAAAAGCAAAATTGATCCTTGCCACAGAGTGTTAACAAGCTGAAGACCGCGTTAATATTTCGCCTAAGACGCGACGTGGTAGCGGTTGATGGGCCTGCTCCAATGAAATATGGTAATTTTCAAATGGAATTTTGATTATAACGTCATTAAGGAGGATTTCATCGTTAGTCGAACATGATATCAAAGACTTCAATAAGGCTATGACTAATAAAGACAACGTGAGTCTCTTTTTTGAAACACCGCGTTTTCTGCAACAGAAAAGTCTTCGGAATCCTAAAGTGATAAATGTGCTCTTTTTATACCACTTCCTCAGGTACATAAGTTCTGTAGTTAGCTATACTCAAACACTTACTGCATCCCTCCAAGTAAACGATTGTGAAGAAAACAGGACTAAATCTAGTGAAACGGACAAGGAAAAACTCGAGTTTATGAACATCTTCATTCGTCGTCCAACCCTTGCCATCATTCGTAAATCAACTACTTACCTTCGATACTGATTGAAAATTTTGAAGTATGATGAACATGCACGAACTATAAATACTACACTTGTTTGTAATGATAAAAAGGGCTCTGAAAAGCATTTATGTAGACCGATAAAACTATCAGCTCACCCCAGAAGTACTGACACTAAAGCAATAAGCACCAAATTTACTAACCAGAAGTAGTCAAAATTGCATGATTATGGTATGGCTCAATTGCGCATTTTCTTGCGAATATCTTGGTATACAACTTGCTTATACTTGCTGTAAGTTGGAGATGTCGTGGGAGCGAATTCGCTTACTACTCATGAACGAATTTGCGCGTAGCGGTAAATGCTAGTGAAACTGCGCGCAAGATTAATGGAGCTTTCCGTGAATGTCTCGAGCGCGACTTATGCTCGACTCTTCTCTCCGGCTTCAAGCCTTATCAAGCACTTTCCAGAGTCCTTCCTGTAGCCGTTTCATCGTGTTGCAACGCTTCACTAACACTCTTTTCTACGTGTCAATCGTGCGTGAGTAGAAAGCGATTACGTCCGCAAGACAACAAAGCAAGAATAGACAGATTGTCTACCAAAATAATCTTAGAAAATGCGCAATCAAAGAAAACATAATCATGCAATTTTGATTGGTTCAAATTTAGTCTTACGACCTATTAAAAGTAGTATCTGTCTTGAATTTTTTTATTTTTGTAATTTTTACCAGAGTATTTCATGCAAATTTAGCAAGATGTATTTTCATTGCAAAAAAGTTAGAATTCTTAATTTTCGATCCATCGTACCTGCTTTGGCCATCATTTGAACGCATGTTCACTTTTTCTCCAAGGCACAATTAGTCTAGTGGTAGTCATAGTACCAAATTAGTGCATGACCCTGGAAGGGTCCAGTGCTTCTTCTAGGACTTCGCAAACATGGCACAACACTTGTCTGGGATCAGCTCGCTTTCTTCAATAAACAGAAAGTTGGAGTGCGTGTGGTGAAATTGGAAGCACTCCAGAATGGCTTTATTGGTTTATCGAGATGATGTATGATATCTACAAAATTGTTTAGTGTTACGCAGAACTTTCGACCCCAGGCCACTCAACATTTTTGTGCGTATATGTACACCATTATGCTAATGCAATAAAGCAGCAAAATAAAGGTTCATAGAATTATTCGTGTCAAGAATAACTGACTAAATCTCAAATCTCGGAATTTCGGGATGTAATTGTTTTTCAAAGGATATCACTGAACGCTACAAGAACGAAAGATAATTACAAGTCTTAAATGCTTCCCCGGCGCTTGGACTTGGATTTTACATGTCACATGTATGCTGTCGTTGCACAGAAAATAGAATTCCACGAGTGAACTTTCTATAGAGCTTTTCCGATATAAAGAGAGACTGCTTCTCTGAAGATCGTCCATTTTCCAGCAGTATTACCTCGCCATTGTAGAAAAAAAACCTGTAACACTCATCATGCATTTGTATCGCCGCTCCTGAAGAACGTTGCTTGAAGGCACATCTCTACAACTTAACACCTTTGATAGAGGTCTATGTGAGGTGACTGTATTACGTAGCTGGAGTAAGTGTAGGAAAAGCGCACGTTTATAATTGTAGAGAATAATAGGTCCTAAAACTCTATTTGCACCCATATTCCAAGAGCGTGTTTTATCCTTTTTTAATATTTTAGTGATTATTCGATAGCGTGAATCTCGAAAATTCGAACGGTGTATTTATTTTTCAAATGGTTTTTGTAGTACGTTGTAACAGTAAAAATAATATTTTATTTCACACTTAAGCAACTTTCGCTGGACCACCAATCCATTCAAATATTCAATAACCATTCAATAGAAGAAATCTTAGGAATTCAATAATAGCTTGCCTTTCAGAAAAGATTTTGTTTATGTTAGCAACTAAACGAATGTGAGTGCGCACTCGGCGCCATGTCGATGGCAACATGCATGAACGATTTCGGTGGACGTCTACTGTTCTTGGACTTTTATTCACTATGATGACTCCTGGGTCTTGCATAAAGCTAGGCAAGATCAAAATGAAAGATTTTCATTGTGATCTCCTTTGTATGCCAAATTCAGTACGATTGCGTAGTAAGCCTATGTTTTCACTATACAAGACATTTATATTCAAGCCAAAAACATATGAGCGAGTAGAGAAACTGTTGTTCTAACAAAGTGTTACTAGAGTTCCGAAATTCTCTGAATAATAGAGAAAAAACGCAATTAAACAGCAAAAGTCGGGCAATTAACTCTGTGCGCATCGATTTTTGTAGTGGTGTCTTGAATTGATAGATTGGTGTGGTGTATACAAGGGAGATAGAAACACTGACAGAAGAAAACATGGATAATGGAAATTTCTAAGAAAAAAGAGAAAGAGATATACAAGTTGATAACAACAGATCAGAAATTGTCAAAAGGACGTTTGTAGCGAACTCGGCTGCGGCTCGAACCAGGATCTTTTTAGCCGTTCTCATTAGATTAGAAGATGCATCGGTCCCAGTCGATGATCTAAATAAATACTGTCTATGCGTCCTTTTAACCTTAGATACATAAGCTCGCACACTTTCATGTTCATTGGACAGCATAAAACACTTGTTAGTAGCAAAGAGAAAATTGTCCTTTGAGTGTAATCGGCCTCCAGTGAACCTAAACCGCCGAGTTTGATGACAAACTGCGTGGCAATGTTCAAGCAAATTACTTTGCAGCTAAACCTTAATAGTGATTATTAGCTTTAGTTCTCGCTAAATGGCATTGCGTTTCGTGCCCACCTTATATTCGACAGCCTGACTTGTGGAAGTGAATTTTTGACTTTCGATAGATGGCAAAGGTCAGAACTTCGGATTCTCTCTCATTTGCGAGATACGGGATATTTCTAGCACCGACCTTTCTGCTGTGCGTTAAATACCGTTAAGTGGTCTTTCATATTGCTTACCTACCAACCAGGTGGTTTCTACTGCATATGTTAGGGAGGGATAACCGTCAAGTCGAAAAGGTGGACACGGAATCAAATGTTTTGTGCCCTCTCACTGCGTCCTCGATGCTCTTAAACGCTTCCGAGACCGGTCGTTTAGCAATGTTATGGTGTTCTAATTTAACGTATAAGACGGTTTAGTGGTAGTAAAATTTAACCACTGACCAGAGTTGAACCCACTATACGCCAGCCACCCTGGTATGGGTAAAACGCGGGCTCAGCTCCCGTTCGGGTCAAATGGCTTGTATACCACTCAACAGTCTATTAATGGACATGACTAGATGATTTGACAATGAATGAAGGAAAACCTAATAATTACTAGACAACAACGACTATCTAAAATGAAAACGACATGACTATGAGAAATGTTTTGATATATAACCTTCTTAGGGCTTCATCTACCTTACTAGTCACAACAACCAAAACAAAATATTGAAGAAACTATATCAGACATAATTTAAGAGTATAGAGTGGTGCGCAAAAGCAGGCTTTGGACGGAAGCCGAATTCTTGTTTTACCATACCGCGCATACCGGTGACACGCGCTCGGTAAGAGTAAAACGCTGGTCAAATTCCCGTCTGAGATCAGGTTTTTGCAGCCACTCTATAAATTGAATATATAGTCTTCACAGAATCTTACCACTGCTTAAAGAAAGCAATAAGAATTTTAGCTAGTTCAGAAATATACTTGTTTTCTTAGAAAAGTCCTCTTACATTCCTATGGCATGCATAATGAGATTATTTCTCTCACACGCCGCGGTTGATGGAGCCACAACTCTCCCAAAGGGCCAATGTGTGCTAAGCTGATGCACATTACCAATTTTTTTGAAACATTCTCCAACATAAAGGTCATATGATGGAATTTCTCAAGAAGGACTTTTGAGGTTTTTTTGAGTTCAAAAAACGCCATGTATAGAGAAATTTCCGAAAATCAACATAATTCCTTCTACTATATGACATTTTTAACCTCTTACGCATGCGTTTTTTGAGCATTCGATAGCACGAAAAACATCGAGTTCGACTCTATACTTAGTTTTCGACAGGCCGTCATGTTAGGTCCATCTATAAGCTTGGTACTATAGCGATAAGCACCAGATTTGAAACAAGGAGTAATTTAAATTGCATGATTTTAATATCGTTCGATTGTGGATTTTGTTGAGAAAATTTTGGCACATAACTTGCTTATCCTTCAAAATGGAGCTGTTTTGGGAACAAATTCGCTTGTTACGCATGTACGAATGGCGATTGGCGCGTAGGGGAAAATGCTAGTGAAGAGGAGTGCAAAATTAGTGGAGCTTGCGCAATGATACGGCTGTACAAGGGACAGCTAGAAAGTGGTTTGCGAAGTTGGATGCTGGCGAGAACAGTCTAAAGTATCAGTCGCACTTGCGCCGTCTACAAGAAGCTCCATGAATCTTGCGCGCCTCTCCACTAGCATTTTTCCTACGCACCATTTGTGAATGAATAGCAGGCGAGTTTATTCCCACAGCAGCTCCATCTTAGCGCAAGTGCAGGCAAGTTGAATACCAAAATGTTTGCAAGAAAATGCGCATTTGAACAGCACAAAATCATGCAAATCAAACTCCTTCTGCTCAATAAATTTGGTGTTTATTGCTATTGTGCCAAAACTTATGGAACAACATAGTACAGTTTACAAATTGAAGCAGGACTACTCAAAGTTAGATCAATGGAACTAAAGACCAGAAAGGAATAAGTACAAATAAACAATGATTATGAAATAAAGCAGAAATATAGATGCAGCTTAAAATGGACATACCTGAAATTTTCATAGAGAATATATTGGCTTGAGTGCTGAATGCTCGCGTGTGTTTTGACGTGCTCGATGCTCGTGCAGAGAGTTGGTTGCCTGCCACGCGATTTTATTATCAATACTGAAAGAAAAACAACTAATAATATATAATAACTACAGAATAGCAAAATCCGGTTCATTATGACTAGGAGGGAACACATGAAATACCGATCTAATTCGCTGGAGAGGATCTTTTCGTCGCAGTTTCAGCAGACACTCGAAAGCTGAGACCTGATTCTAGAGCCTCACGTCGCTGGTTTTCAAAACACACTTTTATAATGCTGTGACAAAGTGAAATCCTGCTTCATAAAATCGCGTGTTTTTTCTCTTATCTCGCTTATATTTTGCTAGACAGAACTCCTTTCTCAGAGTGATAGCACTCGAACTGTAGCACAAGCTTCAAAGAACTCAAAAAATATGTTTGCTGTTTAGTACAGCCTCCTGTTCTTTCGATCTCCTCTAGTCTTTTGATTTGTGCTTAAATCTTTCGGACAGAGCTCTTTTTATAGATTATTAGTAATCATCTGATAGCGCAATGTTTCCTGATTTTGGTGATCTGCTTGTTTTCTGGATTTACGACTTAGCAGGGAAAATGAGGTCGAATTTTAGCTTTTTTGGCAACGCTGGTTAGCAGGAATTCGACAAAACGAGAGCCGTGGCAGGGGACGTGGCAAAGAGCGGTTAGGCGGGACAATCGATAGTTCGTTATTCAATTGGGAATTGTTAGTCAGCTTGGAAAAAACTCCATCTAAAGCGATTTACTAAGATACCACGAAAATTTCCCTATACATTGATAGGTTTTTCGACTTTTAGTGAATCATACGCGTGATAAAAATGAAGACGAAAGGTAAGACAATGTAAAACATAATTTTGAACTGGATGCTACAACGTCATAAAGAGGTGTTTCAAAACATCGGCGACGTGTGACTGTGGCTTCAAGTCTCAGCTTTCGCATGGTTATTAACTCTCCTCAAAAACTTTATCTCCAGCGAATGAGATAGGTTTTTCATTTGTTTCCGCCTAATCAGAAAGAACCGAAAACCCATAGAAATATACAGTAAAGGTACGGCGGCACATTACGTAACGCAACAATCGACCGATAAGCTATCAAGGTCCTATCGTCTTAACTCAATTTCACAGCAGTAATATGCTGGCAAGTGATATGAAACTTGTGAGAGCGGAAGCTGTAACACAACGATTAAAATCATGACAAACGCGCTATTTAGTCAGAGAACTTGCAAAACGCACCCGGAGATGGACCTTGGGCAATCATCACGCTCGCTTCGGATGAAAAAGTCCGAGGGTGTTATACCGAGGTGATTACATGCACCTATACCATGGAGGCGCACTGCGTCAAAAGTACATGGACCTGGCGATTTTACCCTCGGAGGCGAGTCGCCTGTGGCACTTATCCCCCTCAACCGCCTCTGTGGTACGAGTCTGCAGCCAATAGGCGTCAGCAGTACTTAACCGGCTGACCTTCACGGACCCAGGGGCGTGTCCGACTCCACCTCCTCCGCCTCAACTGGACGCCGACTACAGCTACTTTTCGTTGCTGGACCCACAGTTAAGTTTTGGAATGATCCGCGTGCGGTCTGCGCCGACGTATTGACTGCTGTTTCTTGATGTTGACACCACCCTTGTACACAAAACACCACAACAGCAGTCAAAACGCCGGCGCAGACCATACGTGGATCATTTCAAAACCTACCTGCGACGCGACGTCCCGAGATGAAGAGTAGCTATAATCGGCGCTTAGTAGGGGTAGAGAGGTGGAGTCGTTGGACACGCCCCTGAGTCCACGGAAGTTAAACGGCTGATGTGGTCAGTAACCCCGCAACAAAGGTAATAAAGAATCGTACGTCACATGAGATGTCGATCGGAGTAGTCAACGCAGTCGTAATCTGTATTACAGGGCTATTCATAGCGATGAACAATATGAAATTGATAACAAAAGGTAAATATGGGAAGCGAACAACGAAGACATGTGAGACAGAATCAATGATGCAATGACGCAATGGACCGACCTACGTCTGCTCGTCTGTTATTAAGAAATGCGACACATAGGAATGCTTCCCAGTAAACTAATACTAACTTGCCTTTGTGCGAGAGCTGATTGAACTGCTATTCATCTGTTGGGGTTGACTCTTAGAGAAAGACTCACATACCGATGAAGGATTAGTGCATGTTTTTTCTGATAAGTGAAACATTTATAAACAACGGCATTATTATAATCATTTATATTTTCAGTTTTCGAGATTTCTGGTAAACGGAAATGGAAGTGGATGGACTCGAATGTTGGGAGCCTCAGGAGTATATGACATTTTAACGAACCTGTAATATACTTTATTAACACAACTTTTCATCTTGACTATTCGGAGGGCTTTCCGTCTGCTTCTCATCGCTTGATTTTTCCTCTCCGACGGCATATCCAACCTGAATCATCATGAGGTAACCATCAATACCACCCATCAAACCACAGGATGGATTTATTAATCCACAAGGTCATATAGATCTATAACTTTTGATGCTGTTAAGACTTATCTCATTGCTACGAAACCATATGGTTCTCGGGGGACAGATTGTTCCCCATTTTATACTTAGACTGTAAAAGGTTCATAATGTCCTCATGTGCGGCCGTATAAGGCAAATAAGCCACATTTATATTCACAAACACATACACATACACATATATACACACATACACACAACACACACACGCGCACACACACAAATACACATATGTACAATCTTCAAGCCATAATGAAAAAATAACATCAACAGTATGTATATGTGGGTAGAAAATAACATGTTTGAAATATGAAGAACTTTTGAAATTCCCATAATGCAGCACTCTACACGAGTTTTTCAAAGTGACTAACTCACCATTTCATTGACCTCTTCTTCTTTCGCCTCCTTCTTCATCGCCTTTGGGACCATTTTGTATTCCCGGAGGCTTTTATTACCTCCCTAAATGACTCTTTATTACAAGCGATTTTAGTAGTAACATGATGTTATAATATAGAATCCTAAATTATTGAGAAAAAGGCAAAACGTACGAGTTTAGGCAGGAGTTGAACCCGCGAACCGTCGTAGCACGCCTTCCTAGTATGGGTTGAAGGCTGATCCAGCTCTCGTCTGATTGCATTTTAGTCAGTGCTTCTGAATGCATACTGATAACAGTCACCATTTCCACAAATTTCATACAAATAAGGGTACAACACTTACTCCTCTGCTCTGATTCTTCCTTCAGATATCATTCGTTGACGGAGCGCTGCGGTGATAATTTCATCCGCTGTCAAGCGCTTCCTGTTCCTACCTTTATGCTTTGTGCCCTTGAACAATACTCTTTAGTAATAGAAAAACGTCAGAAGACGAGAGTGAGATAGCCTTTTCTGGTCAGTAAGAAACATCACCTGATTTTTTTCACCCATCGCTGCAAACAGAAGAGTAAAATGGATCATACCTCACTTTCGACTGTTTATATAGATCTCGCTCAAAAACGTGATAATCTGATAATCTGATAACATGTTTCGAGCCCATTTTGAGCTCTGTCATGGCATTTATACAGTACTAGACACGTGTTTCGTGTTTTATCACGTTATCAGGTTATTTCACAATTGTTATTTGAGCCAACATGTTATGTGGTCTGTTATGGGCTATTACACAACCCGATACACGTGTTTCGGTCTTGTAGCCTCGCCAGTCGGGCAGGAATTTCTGCTTTAGCCGATCCCCTCTGAGGCTCCTTTATCCGCCCATATAGAGTAGGCGACGACGAACGATTTACGCTTTTGCCGTCAAGTGAAAAATCACAAGATCGGCAGTGTCTGATAGTCGATTGCTCTTGACTGGTTTTTTCAAAAGATTAAACCGTTTATTTGAACTTTTCCTTAGAAATACCCTCAAATTAAACATTTCTCATAATTATCACTCGATACAACATGTCATCTAACCTGTTATGGGCTCTTCTACAGCCCGATACATGAGTTTCGGACTTGCAGCCTCGTCAGAAAGTGTAAATCGTCTGTCGTCGCTTACTCTAAATAGGAGGATGTAAGGGCCCTGAGAAGATTGGCTAGAGACGAAGGGCCTGCCCGACTGACGAGGCTGCAAGGCCAGAACACGTGTATCGGGCTGTACAAAAGCCCATAACTGAAAACATGATATGTTAGCTCGAATAATAATTATGAGAAATGTGTAATTTGAGCGCGGTCTTGAGAAAACACTCGACAAATGGTATAAAATCAGATCATTATTGTTTTAGAGCAAAGTCCATGTAAATGTTCGAGAGTAAAGGAATGATTAATTCTACCATCCATGAAAGCTCGACTGCGGTCACTTTAATGTCGAGGGATTTTGCCGCTCGACTTGCGGTGATTCAAACAATTCGACGTCGATTCTTTTCTAAGTCAAGAGTATACCTTGTGCAAGGGATCGGTTGAGCTGAGAGACACCGTGCTACTGATGAGCCTGGAAAGGCGAAACGCATGTCTAGAACTGTATAATTGCCATACAAGGCCTCATAAAAGACTCAAGACAAGTTATCAGATCAGCATAGGAGTGGGTTAGTTAAAGGGGAGGCGTCGTGGCCGAATGCTACTTTCGAATGATTTCTAACACTCCTTTGAAAATTTACTCTCCAGCGATTGAGATCGGTCTTTCGTTTGTCGCCGTCTAACCGATTTGTACCAAGATTAGTAAAAAGTTGTAAAACTACTACTAAGGACTGTTTTTCAGCACAAACTGCTCTTATCTGTAGCAACCTACTCACATACGTTGCTATTTTCTATTACTTTACTTGAAAAGTGACCGTATAGCACAACGCATCGATTAGCTAACGTAAAGGACGCAAACGCGGGAAAACGATAGAGGTCTCCAGTGGTGCAGAGAAAGATACCAATGAAATGTAGTGCAAGGATTCAGCAGCCGTCCCCGGACAGGGGGAAATTAGGGTTCAAATCCCAGCTGGAACAGATGTTTTTGCACACCACACTGCATTATTGTGTTTATTATAACATCATACCACCGCAATAGACGGTCAAATGAAATGAATTCTAATTGATTAATGAAATCCAATGAAACCTTTTTTGCATTGTCATTTTTAGCTTCCTTATAGTTCTATCATTAATCTCAGTTTTGCCTTTGGCGTTCACGTCAAAGTCCACGTTATCGCCTTCGAAACAGGAAAAAGTGAAAAATCGTTTTTTTTTTTGCATTTTTCGCGAAGAGAAAGTTCTCCTAATTAGCGACAAAGCGGCATCGTATTGCAATGCACAGTATCACCTCTGCCCAACAATTCAAAACCTGTTCCGTCAGAGTTTTTTATTTAGTGACGGCGAGATTCTCTCTATCAATCATAAAAGTCTGAGCTTAATCGTGGTAAGACGCTACGTTCGCCGCGTGATCCCGACTCCTGCAGCGTGAAAATCAACGTGAGACTCAAGAGGTTAAGCGATCCAGCTAAGTCAATTGGTGCTATATCCCGCTAGGTCTGAATCTCGGTTGACGTTCCCGTTGCGCATACTGTCCATCTCATCGTATAACTACACATTTAATCTTATATTGCTTTTATTGTACCGTTATTAAAGCAGTAAGCAATATAATTCAAAATCGTGAAGTCTAACACAGGGTCAAGCACATCATCCACTGAGTCTGACAGAGACACGCCCTCAGTCCCGGCTCGCTGCGTGACTAGCAGTCCCTAGTGCCGGGTGGTTAATGACGCCGCTAATATCAAATAGGTTTTTTCCTCAATTTCCTCTCAGAACGCTTAGCAGAAGATTTGTGTCCATCAGTGCTGAAGATTTTTCTACAGGCGTGATTATCATAGCAAGAAAGTGCCCATTTTTCTACCAAGTCGCTACTTTTTGGCACGAAATGCACATCCATGGGATAACAACTCAATCAACTCCCAGGTTTCTCAACAATGAGTGCATTCAGCTCTACATAAGTTTTTTTTCTATAAAGGCTGTACACTGTAGAACAAATGTTTACGAAATCGCCACCGTTGAAAGATATGCAAAAAGAGGAGATGCTTGATACTCCAGCGATTTCTTATCAGAATGCTGATTTACAGAGCGACTGAGTGTTTTTTTTTTTGCTGTACTGCTTAGGTTCATAAGACTCAAAATACTTCAGCAGTTGATGGTCTTTACACTGTTTTTCTTTCACTGTAAAGGTCCCAGTACTTCTAGCATACAATTCGTTGTTTTATCTTCTTAACATCGCAAAATGCTGATGGAGCGCGCGCCCTTGCAAGCCTGAGGATAGTTTGGCCTCAGCCTTTCATTATGACTGCCCGAGAGTTTTGGTGGAAGGGGGTATAGCTCGTGGGCTATCGGCAAGCATCACGGCCACTCGGCCGCGGCTCCCCATCTTGAATACCGATTGACATGGACAATAAAAAATATGCCAAACGTTCTGCTGCGAAATGCCGTGGTAGAAGATTGGACCAACAATTTTGTCTCTGCCGTCGCGTGCAATGCGTTGAAATCCGGCATGGCATAATTAGCTCAAACTGTATTCCCGACACCACGTCGCTGATTTTCGACATGACCCTTTTATAGAGCTATAGCATCCAGATCAAAAATTATGTTTCACACCCGCCTTACGCCTTGATTTTCATTATGCGTATAATCCGCTAGACACCGAAAAGCATATCAATATGTAGAGAAACTTTCGTAATATCCTAGTCAACCGTTTTATCTGGAGTTTCTTGTGGAGAAAAAATTCCCAGTTGAATAACAATATTTTGATCGTCCTGTCTCGCCCGCCCTGCCACGCCCCTTGTTACAGCCTCCGCCTAGTGGAACAGCGTGTAAACAACCTTACCAAAAACGTAAAAGTCGATTTCATTTTCACTGCTGAACCGTATTTCTAGAAGATCAGCACCACGGTAGAATCAGGAAACATTACGCTATCGGACAATGACTAATAGCTAGAGAAAGAACTCTGTCCGGCGAGACTTAGAGCGCAAATCAAAAAACCAAAGGAGGTCAGGAGATCGAGGGAGCTTTTTCAAAAAGCAAACGCATTTTTGAATTCTTCAAAGTTTGTACCATAAAATGACTAATAGCACTCTGAAGAAGGAGTTTTGTCCAGCGAAATATAAGCAAGAAAGCAGGATAGAAAAACAGGACGAGGTGTGAAACACAATCTTTTTGAATGTTACAGCGTAGTAAAAGGGTGTTTTAGAAAACCGGCAACCTAGGGCTGCAACCAGAAATCTGAGCTTTCGAATGATTACTGACACTCCATCGAAAAGTTCCTGTTCAGCGAATGAGATGAGTTTTCATTTGTCACCGTCTGTGTGATTCGTACCCCAATATATAATTATTTTTATCCTTGAAAAATAAAAAGAACTCGTAGAAATATTACATTGCCGGGATAACCGCGTAATTATCCATTGTTTTTGCGAAAATTAGATCGATCTTGTCTATTCAATTCTAGGTTTGACCAAATCAGGCATCATCTACGGAGTGGATCTTCCGCGTCTGTGACCGTTGCTGTCTCTGAAGCACTAACTCTTGTAAGTGGAGGTATAAGCACTCGCGTGTCCACACAGGTGTCACCTAAACCACCAGCAAGCACTAAAAGTTGACTAGGTACGGACGTGAATCTCACTTGTTTAGATCCACTCAAGTGTTCAGAACTATGTGATTCGGACAGCGATAGATTTACGCGTTGGCAGTCGGAAAAGGCGAGTGGATCTGTGGTGTCCCGCACCTGTTCTTCTTTGATGGGCAAACACGAGGCTATCCACTGGCCACCGCGACGTACGGGCCGTTGGCCTTCTTCAGAGCCCGGATTATCGACGTGCACTCCTCAGCCACACACCTTTATAATCAAATCAAATGCAACTCAATACGTAAATCCTATTTCTGTGAGAACGGCAGTAAGTCGATCGCTCAGCACAACTCGCAATCTCGCGATTTTCGTTATTCAATTAGGGTTTTTCCTCCATTTAGAAAGTAGAACCTTAGTTTCTTTTCTGTCTTACTCTGATATTTCATGATTTTCTCTACGTGATCGAATGTTTTTCATGCATATATAATTTTTTCTAGGATGAAAATCTTGAGTGCGAAACGTAGTCTTCTTTTCTCTCCCACAGCGGTATGAGATAACCTTTCAGAAGATGAATTATAATAAGTAAATTCTAAAGATTTGGGCTATCAAATGATAGGTATGAGTTTGGCCAAGAGCCATATGGAAGCCCCAGCCGAGCAAATATAGAAAACTGAGTGTGGAACATGATCTTATCATTTCTGCTACAGCGTAGTAAAAAAGGCTTTCTCGAAAAGCAAAAGTACTGTTGAAACTGCAGAGAGCTGAGCTTTCTAATGGTTGCCAAATGTTCAAAAGAAAAGTTTTATCTAGCGAGAATGGTCTTCAAACAGTTGTGTACCTCAGCTGGTACACGTCGTACCTTAGAGGGTTAAGTCATATAGTAATTATTCTATTAAGTACTTACCGTTTTGTAGCGTTTGGTGGCTCTTCAGTCATCGCTGGAGACCGCCGCCGCCGCCGCCGCAAGCGGTCTTGCACGGGAGAGCAATGCGCGGCTGAGATCAAGGAATCGATTTGACGGCGCGAGATCACGCGGTGTGACCGACGGCGCACTCTCCCAGCCGTTCATTTTGGATTTTTGCTATGAATCGAAAACTTCTCGAGACTTTTGCGTGCTGAGGTCTTATATTCCTATGGGACGACGACTACCTCTACATCTCATCTTCCCCACTCTGTATATATCCTATACGCGCCTACTGGAGGTGTGCTACTATGAATGCTCTTTTCGACAGGCTATTAACCATTTAAGAACCTTCAACCGTAAATCCATGACCTCTACGTCTCTAACTGGTAACTCTGAACGGTCTCCCTCTCCTCCTCTACGTCTCTAACCCTAGTGTGCTGCGTAATGCTGCGTATAACAATGGCATGCTACATCGTCTGACAATGACTCGTGTTGCGTCTAACAATGGAACAACGGGGATTAGAGATGCGGGGAGGGGATCAGACCATCCAGAGTAACCAGTTAGAGATGCAGAGGCCGTGAGTCCACGGTCCCGAGAGAGTTAGTAACCCTCACATCTGCTCATTAAGGGGAAGTTTCTATTATAATATAGGAAATATTCGGAGTTCCTGGCAATTCGAAGAGAAAAGTTGGGGGTTTCCGCGCTCCACTGAAACGGCAGCCTGCCTACCACAAACGGATGCGGGCACGTTCTATTCTCGAGAAGTGGTCGCCTACCAGTCGCTCGTCTATTTTCTAATAAATTTATTTACGGAAAAGAGTCTGAGGTTTTCAGTGGTGTTCTTCGTGACATCGTTGACTGCCTGTGGCGAGATCGGTGCGAATCTCCCCACTCTTGCGACTTATCCTTGCAAATAGTCGTTATACTTTTCCATTCCTCTCTCTCTCTTTCTCTTTCTTTTTCCCTTTCTCATTCTCTTTCCCCTCTTTCTCTCTTTCTCTTTCTCTTTCTCTATTTCTCTCTCTCTGTCTCTCTCTCTCCTCTCTTATATGATCGCAAGCAGATCGCAGTGTTGCACTCGTCCAGTCATCTATCGGTTTTGTGATGCCTTGCGCTGTCCCGCACTTGTCGACCACAGTTCACCTCATAATCGACTTGAATGAAGTTTATCGTTCTCTCCCCAGGTTCTTTTATCCATTCATCGAGTTTCAGTCGTAGTAGTAGCCGAAATGCCTGGTCCGGCCGTCTTCTGTAACTGAGCGACAGCAGTATTCAAAAACTTTTCGCGCCAATCGATGGCTTGGCGGGAATTAGTTGGAATTGATTTTCCTTCGTTTTTTCGTTATATTTTCGTGGTGTGCATTTTGCAATAAATCGCGTATTCGTTGTTTTGTTATTTTCTATCCATTATTCTAGTGTATTTCGTATATGTATATAGTATATATGTGCATATGTATCCATATGTACGCATATATATGTATATACATACGGTTCTTTTTCGTTATCCGGAAGCAAAAGAAGAAGCGCCCCCTTCGCTCCACAAGAACTTTTCATAAAAGCTGTTAGTGATCATTCGAAAGCTCAAATTTCTGGCTAGCGCGATACGCGGCCTTTTTCCGAAAAGAACCTTTTTAGAACGCTGCTGCATTCAGAATAAAGTTGTATCTCACACCCGCCGCTTGCTTCTACTATTACTTTGCTGGAGTCGCGAAAAGCACATCAACGTGTAGAAGGAATCTTTTAGCGTCAAAGTTGTACGTTTTATTTGGAGTTTCTTTTGAAGCGGATGAACAATTCCTAATTGAATAGACAAATATCGCACTTCACATGTGAGCTGCCTAGGCGCCGTCGATCGATCGCCGTGTTGAAACCACGGGCAGCCCCTCCCTCCCCTCTGCTCCACTCTCCATCCCGTCGATTAGCGAACAACAAATGGCCGCGTATGTCAATCGATCTTATTTTACTTGTTACACTGCAGAGAAGCAACCTTTTCAGGAAGGGAAATAAGCACAGCGTTGAAATCGTTGAATCTTACGCTATCGAACGATTACTAATAGTCTAAAGGAGGAGCTCTGTCCTGCGAGAATGCGCACATGACCAATGTTTCCTTTCGCTGAAGCGTTATAAGAGGCTTTTTCAAAAAACGGCTGAGTGGCGCAATAGCCAGAGATTTTAGCTTTCGAATGATTACTAACACTCTTGGAAAGGTCTTGTGCAGCGGAGAGGATCGTTTCCTCATTTGCTCCCGGGTA
Organism: Parelaphostrongylus tenuis; assembly: GCA_019055375.1. NCBI lineage: Eukaryota > Metazoa > Nematoda > Chromadorea > Rhabditida > Metastrongylidae > Parelaphostrongylus > Parelaphostrongylus tenuis. The sequence continues at coordinate 60,026 of JAHQIW010007507.1, forward strand.
ACGTAAAAGAATTTTATATACATGTATATATGTATGTAATGATCTTTGTTGTGTCTATAATGCTGTTATTATCACTTGATGAACTCTCATAGAATATAGTTTCAGCTCTGCGAATTCGTATCTCAATGACGACGGTAAATATCCGTGGTGTTGAAATCATGTTCCCATTTTCGCCTTATGAATGCCAGTTGGCATATATGGATAAGGTTATTGAGGCAATCGATATGGTATGTTTCTTCATTCATAATTTTTATTTTGAATGGCGACTTTCGAAGATGACACGGCATTTGATTAGAGGTGGTGCCCTGTGATGCGCGAGTAGTCGCTGGTTCAATCCCGCTTGCTACTTGGCCTCACTAGGCCTTCCATCAATCTCTTTAGATTCCAGTCACATCCTTAAACGATGTTTGATAATGTCGAATGTACGATGTACTCCTCAAATATCGATCATCGCCGAGCGCTTTATACCTTATTCCAGGAAGGTCAATGGAGGAGCTCGTATCGCCGCGTTGCCTACTCCTTGTTTTCCTGATACCCTACCCGATTCTTTTCAGTTAGCGGGGAACAAATGAATATTCCATCCTATTTGCGGGCAAGAACTTCTTACGAGAGTGTTAATAATCTTCGAAAACGCAAATTTGCTAGCGCGGTACATGGCCGTTTCGAAAAAGTGATCTTATAACGCTTCACCAAAAGAAAACATTTGCGTTTCACCCACGCGTATTCTCGCAGGATAGAGCTCTTTTTATAGACTTCAGTAATCATTCGATATCGTGAGATTTAGATATTCCAGGGCTGTGCCTATTTTCTGAAAGGACCGCTTCTATGCAGTCTAGCAGGAAAAATGAAATTATTTCACATACGCGAGGATGTGTCTTTGGTCAATTCACGTGCTGCGGGTTGTGGGGTGAGGGTGGTTGCCGCGATCATCGATTGATTGACGCTTTGGTGAATACGTAGAAGTGCGGTCTTCCTTATTCAATTATGAACTGTTTTTCCGCTTTGAGAAAAGTTCCAGATCAATCGTCTGATTCTGACACTCAAAGATTTTCTCTACAAGTTCATCTGCTTTTCGTGCTTTCAGTGAAGTAGTGGTTCAATGGCGCGGCTGATGTTACCGGTCGTGTACCGCGCTAGTCAGAGGTTTAAGCTTTCGATTCATCACTAACACTCTCATGAAGAGTTCGTGTTGTTCATCGCATGTGGTCGAATAAGCATTTGTTTCTCCGCTAACAGAAAAGAACCACCACATCACGAACGACTGCGCTACCTTGTCACCAAATTCATTATATCAAACGTATGAATAACTGAGTTATCTAAGAGGTTTGACGCTGCTTTGGAGTCTCCGACTGGAACCGGTAAAACTCTATCACTTCTGTGTTCGACGTTGGGATGGTTACAGAAGCAGAAATCGTCATTCCAGCTCACGTTGCGGGATGTCACACAGATCGCTACTGGTAATGTTCGTGTTCGTTTTTCTGATGCTGACTCTTTGAGATATATTTTATATACCTATAACTGACGACTACTATGCAAGAAACTCGTCCTCAGCGGGGATTGAACTAACGTTTCACCTTGCCGTGAAGTAGTGATAGCACGCGCCCGTGTGTGAGTGAAACGCGGGTTCGACTCCTTCTGCTCTCGGATGTTTACATATCTCTAACCATTCTAGGATTTATACTTCATAGCTCTGCTCGAAAGCAGTAAAATAAAGAGATCTCGTAGATAGTAATAATTTTCGTGTTTATTTCCAGCGTCGTCACCGCCAGTATCCTTTCTTCCACGCATTTACTACTGTTCCCGTACTCACAGTCAGCTCGCACAAGTGGTACGGGAGTTGAATCGAACGCATTATAGCAAGTAGGTGGATAGAATGGCATTTTTTCTCTGTTCAGAACCTTCGATGATGGTTTTATCTTGAATAGTGTCCGAACCACTGTGATGGGATCACGTGACCAACTGTGCATTCATGAGTGGGTTTGCAAACAATCAGATGCTCGTGTGAAGGTCTGTGTTATAATACTACCTTGAGTTCTTTTCCTTTATCTGGAGACAATGAAGAAACGACTCCTTTCGCTGGACAAAGACTTTCCAATACACCTTTAACACACGAAAGCTCAAATGTGGGTCAACTGCGCTACGTGGCCGTGTTCTGCAAAAGCCTTTTATAGTGATGTAGCGTTAAAAAAAACGATAAAGTGTTCCTTACACGCGTTTTTCGCGCAAGGCAGAGCTCTTCCCGTAGAATATTAGTAATTATTCGTAGCATAAGATTCATACGATTCCAACGCTGTGCTCATTTTCTGGAAAGACGCTGCTCTGCAGTATAGCAGGGAAAATAAGATTGATTCACATACGTGGGCATGTTTTTGGGAGGGGCGCAGGTGGGACTGACCTCGGTTCAAGCGCAGCGATCGATTGATGGAGCTGATATGATACACACGTGAGATGCGAATTTTGTTATTCAAGCATAGGAAGTTTTTCTCCGCTTTTGAAGAACTCCAGATAAAACGTATGACAATGACATGAAGATAATTGCTTCACACGTTCATATACCTTTCGTGCTTCAAGCGAAGTGAAGGTAGAAGCAAACGACAGGTTTAAAACATAAATCAATTCTGAGTGTTAAAGCTTCATAAAAGGGTTTTTACAAAAAATGACCACGTAGCGCAGTAGCCAGGGATTTGACCTTTCGAATGGTCACTAACACCCATATAAAAAGTTCTTGTCCTGCCAAAAGGGTCGTATTTTCATTTATCCTCGGAAAACCGAGAAAACCCTATTTTGTGATACTTCCGTGCTGTCGCCCGGTAATGAAGCTTAGTGTAATGGTACTGAATAATCGTAAAGTGGTCTATTTCAGGCATCCGTATGTCGTGGTATGATCTCAAGACGAACGTGTCAATACTACAATAAATGGGATCGTGAGTTATTATCTCTTAGTCAGTCACTTTAAATGGCAACATACTGCCTAGTAATTAGTAAACCCTGTATGGAATGGTCTTAATCAGTTTATCCTTTGGCTGCCTTTGTTTTGTGGCTTTGTGTTATCGTCGCGCTGTGGCGAAATGACTGTAGATGTCCTGCGACACAGACGTGGTCGGTGACGCAGTCCTGGGCCCTGAACATGCCATGCTTTCCATTTTTGCGAACTCGCTGAATTGGTATCGGACTTGTCTGGTAGCATAGTAGTATTGACTTGAGACATCGTTAGGCCACCGCGAGTTATTGTAAAATCCAGATATCTTTGAAGCAGATTTGGTAATCCTGATGAAGTCGAGTGCATGGCACATCCTCAGGAGTTGATCAGGGCTGAGAGCTTTGTCCTTTAGCTTTAGAATATCATATTGTGTTCAATGAATATTTTCCAGGAACACCAGTTGACACCCTCAACGAGATATTCAGAGAGAGCGGTGCTGTTCCTGATATAGAAGATATGATAACTATCGGACGGAAGCATGGGTATGGTTTCACGGATTATGACCACGACTCTTCGTTATACCTTTTGGTTTTCCAATCTACTAGAAGAATAGATCGTATTCTTATTGGATTGTCAACCCTCTCGGGACCGTGGAACCACTCCTCTCTTAGTCTAACCCCCAGTGTTGCAACGCTGGATGGTTTACTCCATCTCTGCATATGTAGCCACTAGCATGGAAAGACACTGAATGTGTTTTTGTATCAATTAAGTTGTATTGTTGTTGTTTTCCTGTTATATTATATATAAACATATTAGTTGTTATAAGTAGGAAAATAACAACAGTAATATAATTGAAATTATACAATAATACATCAATGCGCCTTCACGCTGGGATTAGGATGCAAAGGAGGTGGAGCAGACCGTCCAACCTTGCCACGCTAGGGGTTAAAGATGCAGAGGAGGTGAATTCACGTGCAAAAGGGTCAACGAACTTCATCTGGATACTTGGATATGTGGGCGGTCCATCTTCGCGAGTGTTCGGGACCTTAGCACATGAAAAATGTGCTGATTCAGCTATTTATTATGTTCACTAGAATCTTAAGGCAGGCCTAGTCGGGTGATGCTCAGGTCGTCACCACATTGAGTAGTCGCTAGTCTTGTGGAGCAGAAGGAGATTACCACCTTGCGATCAATATTTAACAAGACCGTGGTTATTCCTGGTATGTTTATTCCTAGTTGGGCTTTCTGAGTGGAAACGTCGTACTTCTTCTCAGCTTTGAGTGACCCTGCTGAGGGTTGAACTTTCCTCTGTACTCGAGTGCGACAGCGAGAAACACCTTCCAAGCACGATGAGGCAGTGAACCATTCGTAAGGGTTGAGTAACCTAAACAAAAACTATTCTGTTTCGGGAGGCATTTTTCAATCCTTTGAAGGCAATTTCTTTTAGACTTTTCTCTCAGACCTAAGAAGTCAATCGTTAGCTAAAATCTTGACGATTCCATTACTTTGCTTCATTCCTGAAAACTCCTTTCTATTGCTGGTAACAACGAAAACAGTTGAGCTCCACACTCGAGGCGCATCGTCGCGCGTATTTTTGTTTTTATTTGGAAACTTTGTTTCAAGTTTTTTTTTCTTAAGACCACGCTCAAATTTTAAAATGCCATATAATCATTATTTTGATTCACGTAATGGTCTGTTATAGGGCAACTTATAAAGCCCGGTACACGTGTTTGGACCTTGGCAATCTCATCAGTCGGGCGGTACCCTTCGTCTTTAGCCAATCCTGTCGGGGTTCTAGAAGCAACTTTATTCTATTGTCAACTCGATTGATCGTGTAAAATGTTTGTCGTCCCCTACTCTTAGTATGGGGGACTGGAGCACCGCGGCAGGATTGGCAAGAAACGAAGGACACCGCCCGACTTATGAGGCTGTCAAAGTCCAAACACGTGTATCGGGCTCCATAAGTTGCCCTATAACGGATCACATGCGTGGCTGAAAAAATGACTATCAGGCATATCTGGAAACTTTTTCTCCTTTTCATAAAAAATTTTAGGAGTTTTAAGTTGAAATCTGAAACAAACTTTATTCTATTGTTCTAAGAGCTTGAGCTTCTATTAACATTTTATATTAACGAGATAAACCTGCTAGTAATCCTAAGCTTAACGCGTTGACAACGACATGACCTGATTTTGATTTCTGCGGCGCACTACGTTTCGGAGTTAACATCTATACGCGCGCACTTCCGCACAGATCTGGTATCTAAATGATGAACTTATTTAGTTATTCCTATTCTTGTTTTAAATGATTCTTAATACAATAACTACGATTAGCATTTCCACAGTACCCTGCAAAGAATTCATATTTATGGGCGGTATGCAAATTCTAACAAGTTTGTAAATAGTACAACACTTTGAAAAGGATTCACTAGACACATCATTCTTGCTTTGTTCGCTGAGAAGCATTAGCTTTCATCTCTACTACCGATATACTATCGATAGTCTTTTTGAGGTCTTAGCAGTAAAGCTCTATCAAATCCTTATAATAATTCAATCATTTACCTACGATCACTTCTGAATTTCACCACAAGCTAACATTGTCACCGCACTGTCATTATAGTTCGTCATGGGACCGCGTCGCGTGCCACACAAGATTTCAGCGTCGTTGTCGAAGAGTTAACCCTTTGACTTCCAGGAACCCTAATCTCGTGTGCCTTACGAGCAAGGCTGGACTGTCTGCTCCACCTCGTCTACGTCTGTAACCCCCAGCGACAATGTATTCCAGTGGAACGGAGCACGTTTTGTGTCGTGCTTTGCGTCATTAAGAAATCATCACCAGGAATTGCTTCAGTTGAGTTAACACCTCCATCTAAAAGCATGCTATTTTTCTACTGGATTTCCACAAATAAGGCTATCGATAGCAGAAATAGCCCCGATACTTCCTCTAAAATTTCATTTAGAAGAGAAAACTGGATGTTTGAGAAAAGTTCATATCTCGAACTATTATCGAACATTTCTATGCTGTATTATCCTTATTTGTTTATATTCCAATCACATTTAGCACCTTAAGGCCAATCAAGTGGCTTTAGTGTCGAGTGTTTACAGTGTGTCGTAAGCTTAGTCATACATTACTGATTTTGTCCAGTATACAATCAATCCTATAGAAAAATAGTACGATTTCTAGATGGAGGTTGTTAGTCAACTAAACCATTACCTAATGATGAATCCTTAGTGACGTAGAACGCGATAGAAAATATGCTCTATTACATTGGAGTGTATCTTATCGGTGGAAGTTAGAGACGCAGACGAGCTGGGGCAGACAGTCCAGCCTTAAAAGTTAGACACACAGAGGGTTGGGTCTTGGAAGCAAAGCGTCAAGCAGGCGAAGCCGTAATCTTCTTTACGCTCTTCCAGCGCTCGGTGAAGACCTTTTCAGAAACTACGTATGGTTTCAGAATCAATCAAATTATGCTCTAATGACTTTCAGAAGCCTCATAAATGGCCATCCACACACCCTAACCGTCTCGGTGCTGTTTGTTGCAAATGTTGCAAAATCCTACCAGCACCACCATCCACACACCCGTGGCGACTAAGTACTGCGTGTCGAGTGTGGACGCATTCTTATTTTCGTTGCAATAGCTCATCAAGAGGCCTTTCCAAAACAAGCAAAGTATTGGAATTGCTGAGAATTAAGGTATCAAATCGCCACTGAAAGCATGAGAAAAGCAAAAAAAGGCCTTGTCCCTAAGGAGGTGAAAAATGCGTTCCGTCAAAGGATTTGTACCCTTAATATCTACGTATGAATTTGAGCTCTATATCTACTTGCAGTTACACGATCAGCATTGAATTCAGTTACGTTTGTGAATGGTAAATTTTTTGCCAGTTCAGTTGTTTCCGCTGGCATGAAGAGCTTTTGTTTGAAGTTATGCTTGGAGTGCTTATGAGAAATGGCGCTTTATGGCCTCACACTAAGTGCTTGATGTTTGGATATCCGGTTGAAGACCAACGTTGACTGATAGGCGGCGTCGCACTGTCGCTTGCGCGGCAATCGTAAGAGACGGCATCTGCATTTATGGTTGTCTGCGCCTGCCTTCCCACGAGATGCTCCTTTTTCTCGAGACACGACGCCGCCATTACAGTAGCTTAGTGAGATTTGACGTCGCGCGAAACAGTATGAAACGCAGCATTTGGTACCTGCCTAAGATATCTTGAGATGAAGCTATAAGGACAGCCGTAACAATACGTAAAGTTTCCAGAAGCCTTGTGGACGACGAATGCAAGGAAAACGAATCGAATGCAGGAAGTGCTGTAATTTGCCCATTTTTGTGATAACGATTCGCATACGAAAAAGAAAAGACACTAAGTTGTCAAGCTTTGGGCCAAATTCGAGAAGTTTTGGGCGTTGCCTTACAATGTTATGCGGTGGAATCACCGAACTTTATCTTGTCTATCGCTGCTGAATCATATTATTGTCGTTTTAGGATCTGTCCATTTTTTCGTTGTCGACAAATGCAAGAAATGGCCGAATTGGTGTTGCTGCCGTATAATTACATCATTGATCCTCAGCTGAGGAAACTCCATAAAATTGACTTGGCCGGAAGTGTAGTTATATTTGATGAAGCACACAACCTGGTTAGTAGTTCAACAAGTATCCTGTGGTTTCTCCAACCATGTCATTCTTGATTTTAAAGGAGAATATCTGTGAAGATGTGGTGTCAGTGGAGATCTCGTCTGTTCACATTTCGCTTGCGATACAGGAGCTGAAAGATGCAATTGAGTGCCTACAGAATGAAATCGAGGAGAAACGAATTGAAATGGTTGGGTTATTGAAAAATTGTGAAATAACTTGAGAACACGTCTTTCATTAATCGTCGACGTGTGAAATGAGAAATGAGAATTAGCTAACGAACTATCCTTTTATTCCAGCCTTACGCTCACTTGGTGTATCTTCTTGAAAGAGCGATAACCAACGAATCGGCGACTTGTTCCATTCCCGTGTTTGTAATTTTCTCGTAGTATTAATGTAAAGCTATGGTATCTATGAGCGTCAGTTCGTTCAGCAAAACCCGTTTTTCAAGCCTTTAGGGACACGGCCCTTTTCGCTTGTTTTTCACACGTTTAGTTATCATTAGATAGCTTAAATCTTGGGAGTACGACACTGTGCTCGTTTCCTGAAAAGGTCCTTTTTATATGCCTGATAATTCTTTTGAGCCATGCATGTGGTTTGTTTTGAGCACTTACACAGTGCAATGCGTGTTTTCGTTCAAGATATGATATTTAACGATAACCAGCCAAGAGTAATCGAGTGTATAACGCTGCCCGTTCGGTAATTTAGCACTTAACGGCCTCGTGTAAAACTTTGTCGTCGGTTACTCTGTGTAAAGGGTAGATACCCGTGACTCAATTATAGACAGCGTGCAACTGACGAGACTGCGAAGCCGAAACACGTGTATTGCACTGTTGAAGTACCCATAACAGACCACATGCATGGTCAAATATAATTATTAGGCTTATTAAAATTTGAACGTGCTTTCAAGAAACAGTATAAACAAAAGGTCCTTTTTAGTGCGCTGTAACGAGGAAAATAGAATTGACTTTCATGCGGCGCACTATCGCGTGTATTTTCGTTGTTTAGAAAATCTTTCTCCAGTTCGTAGAAAATTATAAGCTGTTTTGTGTAAGAATTGTGGAGGGAACTTGGCTCTATAGATGTAAGTGCGAAATTTTCATTTTCATTTAATATCGCTAAATAAGCTTAAGCTTGAATCCCACCCCCATCTCACCTCCCCCTCCCCCCTAAGCCTCGTAGACTGGCTCGGCTCTGGTATGTTATTAGCTGTGTGAATAGGATTTTGCAGCGTTAGCAAGCAATCAGTACCGAGGTGTCTAGAGTTTGTAAATCATCCTTTAGCAGACCTTTAGTAGTTATATGATAGCACAGGACTTGATGATTCTGAAGTCAAATTTAGCTCCTCACGGTACCATGGAGGAAGTCCTCTGCTTGTCTGACCACCTCCCCCAGCGTGTCATTGTAGACGGAGTACCCTCCAATGATAACGCCACACGCTTTAGCCATTATCAGGTGCAGCACACTGGGTGGTCAGTCACGCAGGGGATTGGGTCCACGGTCTCGTAAGGATCAATTTTTGAGATCTTCATAGAAAGCTAGAGGAGCGGAAGGATTGGGTTTCGCACTCCTAGGCTCAGGACTAGGATTTAAAGCTTTTTCATTGGGCACTTTCATGCCTACGAAACGATAGAACAAAGTTTCTTCCACCGTAATATTGAAAACATAGAAATTTCTACAGGAGAGAAAAAAGAACGTAATCAACGCGGTAATGCATGCGGAATGTATAACTCAGTTTTATTTCCACTGCTACACCGTTCTGGAAAGACCCTTCTAGAAGCAGATTCAATCTTGAAACCGCCGGGACTTCAGCTATCGAATGACTATTTTAAATCTGAGAAAAAGTGATGAATGCCTTAGTTTCAAAGGGTTGCGAATGGGCTGCGACAAGGGTATTGTACTTTCTTTCTTCTAAAACATAATACATCATGCACTTCTTTTGAATAAAACGACGTCTATAAATACTATAACTTTCGTTGATACTGTAAGAAAACTACATATTCAAATAGAGTTGAACCAAGTACGTTCAGGCTCTGAGGAATGCGAAATCGCCGAAACTTCTCGAAGAAAATATACCACCCGAGCGTAAGTTTTGAATAAAGGATCGGTTTGTCCAAATTAACTATTTTCTGGATAAGTAGACTGTGCTCTGGTATTGTTCAGGACCAGTCATCGCTCCCATTTGGTAGTAGACCGTTAGACGCCGAGAAACAAAAACAACCTCCCTTTCAAATAAACGATGCTGCCATACTTCTAGGTCAGTAAGAAATCTCAATGTGTAGCTTAGGATTTCGTTCATTGTCGTACGTGCTACGCTTTTTTCACTTTAGCAATGCTCTTTGATCTTGAGGTAAAAGTCGAGGAAATCTTTAACGATGAAACAGGCCGAAATTTGGAAGGTTTTCCTGGAAAGGTGAAAACTGCGTCGTTTTGATCTCCCTATTTTCAATATTATTGTTTGGTACTTTTCGGTTGTCGGGATGCATTTTCAACTTTTTGAGGACAAGACCTTTTTGAAGACGCCTTGGCACTGTGCTATAAAAGCGGAAATAAAATTGAGCTTCACACTCGGCGCGTACTTTTGTGGATGACTAAGTGAATGAGATTTTCAATATTGGCAGCAAACGATACCGCGGAGGCTGGGGTTTCTGGATGGTTTTTATTAAAACACTGTTAGTACTAATTGATAACATGAATTTAGCTGATTCTGAAAATAGGTTTGATTCTTGAAAATTTCTCTATTGTGAGCTCGGAGAACAGGGAAAAGATTGAGTTTGTACTTCCAAGCTTAGCCTGCGTAGACTAAGGATTAGTTGCGGTTCATTGGGCAGTTTGCAAAAATAAAACTCCAAACTCGTAGATCGGTAGAACAAAGTTTTCTCTACAGTAACATAGCGTAGAAAGAGTGGTGTCAAAGCAAGCACTGATAATGAAACGGTTCGAGCACGCGCCCTAGGATAGGATTTTTGTGAGGTTCGAGTCCCACCTGACGCAGAAAGTTTTGCATATCACTCTACATCAATGGGCATATTTCTCTTACAAATTTGTACAGAGGACCTAGAAACTTCCACGAAACGAAGAGAAAGATCTTGTTTAAATGACTTAAAGCCCACGACAGTACGCGCAGAGTATGAAATATGATCTTGTTTTCGCTGCTACAGCGCTTTGAAAGGGCTTTTTCTAAAAGAAACCTAGTGCTTAAATTGCCGATATTTGAGCAGCCGAACGCTATCTTATGTTCGAGGAAACAGCCAAGTCCTCTTCAAAGAGTCGGAATGAATCCCGGCGGCCAAAAAAAACCTATTGTATTTATTCTAATCCTGGTTGAAGGTATTTCCTGGTGATCGGCTGTTTGAAACATTTGAGAGTGTTGGTATATCATTTGATAAAGCTGAAGTGTTCTCCAAAGTGCTCTCGGATATAAGTGAATATTCGCAGCAAGGAAGTGGGTTATCCGTCTAATCTACGAAAACATCAAATAACAAATTGGCCGCCTTTTAGCTGAATCAAATCCTTCGTTAGCTGAAAGAGGAAAGAATCTTGAGCTTCTAAGCAACTTTATCTCTGTGGCCTATTTGAGTTTGTCGAAGGAAGCCGCTTTAGCAATGGGTAAAAACAAGGTGACTGTTTTAGTGCAGTGGATCGATAACTTCTAAGTTGGAATTTTACTTTAAGGTCAATGGAAACATCGATCTGAAATGTCAGAAAATCAGTCTAGATTCTAGAAAAATTGCACGACATTTCAAACTCTACGTTGTGAAGGAAGAGGGGACAGCATCCAAACCGTCTTCTGTGAGTTACTTAGTCGGTTGGATTTTGCGGACCCATACCGCGCCTTTTTTTCAGCGTGGGAACGGCTCCACCTCCTCTGCTCCGATTAGTCGCCGACTACAGTACTACTTTACGTTGCAATAGCGCACGCCATTCGGTCTAAAACTAATCGTGGGTCTTGCAGCGAAAGGTAGTATTGTAGTTGGCAACTTCGGGACAGAGGAGTTGGAGTGCCCATTATGGGTCCGCGGAAGTCAACCGGCCAACTGGAGAAATCAGTGGTTTATAACTGGTGACAGACATCAACGATGTTTAATCTATCGCTTGTAGACAGTCATGAAATTTTGGTGTTTCACATCGTCAATTGCTATGAAGGCGCTGAAAATGAATGGAGTACGGACTGTTATAGTGACGAGTGGCACCCTTTCTCCTCTGCCGAATTTTGTCAGAAATATTGGACTGTGAGGACTCTTTACTTCCGATTAGTTTTCAGCTAGGGCACATGTCTATCGATTCAGGGATTTCGGCAGTACGCTGGAAAATCAACACGCAGCCAAAAGTGATCAGATTATTACAGCTGTGTTAAGCAAATCGCCATTCACTGGACGTGTTCTGAACGGATCTTTTCAGAATAGGTGATTTTTTTTCCCCCACATTTGGTGTTCTTTTCCTCTTGGAAGCATCTGTGGCATAGTGATCAGAGGTGCTCTCTGCGACACAAGTGGTCGATCAACCGATGGTCGATAGTACGATCTTGCGCTCAAGGTTCATCATGCTCCATCCGTCCGGAGTCGGTGCATCGGTATCAGACTAGTCTGGGAGGATAGGAGTACTGCCTTGATACATTAGTAGGCCACCACGATTATTGTTAACGCCACGTATGCTATCACTCACCTCATTCGATCTTAGATGAACACGAACACAAGGCACATCCCGCAGTATTTCATCCCCCAAGAGCTCCATTTTTTATTCTGATTCTTCCCAAGAGAAGAGCTAGATGGGCTAGTGCAGTGATTGGTGAGGAAGTGTATCAAAAGAAGGTGATTGAATTCTATCTTCTTCACAAGCATTCTCATGTGATCAGTCATCGGACGCCTTATAGGGAACACCTTAGTCCGGTTATTTCTGGGATCACAAGGAGATTATCTTGATCAGAATTTATTATCCTCCAATGATAAGAAGAAATTCTCAATCAGCATCCCAAGCAACACGTGCGATATTCGAAGACTTCTGTAAAGAATAAATGAAAGGGAACGAGTCGAATGCAAGAGTTAATGGGAACACCACAGTGTGGATAATGGGTCGTGTAAAATAAGTAAGTGAAAATTAAGCGTTTTTAGATTTTTTTATCGGAAATAGCATGGAATTAACCTTTTCCGGGCGTCTTTTGATCGCTTTTCGCAAGCGGCTTGATATTTTCGTTAATGATCAAAGATGTAATTCTTCATTTTGAAAAAAAAATCCAGTTTTTGTATTACGGTGATACTTCATAGTTTTCTCTACACGCTCAGTACTTTTTATGCACATAAATCTCTTATGTGCGAAGGAAATCTCTGTGTGAAGCGTTCTCCTTATTACTCCTATAGCGCACTACAAAGATCTCAAGAACCAAATTCAGCTTCAGAATTTCTTAGGTCCTTACTGTCGAATGAACACCAGTTTAGTTCAATGAAAAACCATCTAGAGACCCTAGCAGTGCAAACAAAGTATTCCAAAAGTGAAACATAATTTTATCTTCGATCTTACGGCGTACGGTACTTTTCTGTTGACGGCACAAGATGAGGAAACGATTCTTCTCGTTGGACAAGAACTTCTCTGAGGAGTTTCAGTAATCTTTCGAAAGCTCAGATCTTTGGTTAGTGTGCTACGCGGCCATTTTCTGAGGAATTCTTTTTATGACGCTTCAGCGAAAGAAAACATCTGTATTTTATACCGAATAATTCTCGCAGGACAGAGCTATTCCTTCAGACTTTAGTAATCATCCGATAGCGTAGGATTCAGCGATTCCAGCACTGTGCTTATTCTCTGGACAGATCGATTCTCTGTAACGCAGCAGGGAAATTAAGATCAAGTTCCACATACCAGGCCTGCTTGTTTAGCGGCTATTACGGTCGGGGTGTCTGGTGGCCGTCACCGGCTATCTAATGATCGATGGTGCTTCGGCAGGTCACATGTCAAGAGCGATTTTGGTTATTCAATAGGAGTTTGTTTCTTTTCCGCTTCTAATGAAACTCCAGATAGTGAAACGTAAAACTCGTTTATTGGAAACAAACGTTTCATATGTTTTTTCCTACTTTCCAGCTAGGTGATAGTGGATATCGTACGGCCAGTGTGTAACACGAATTTTCATCTCAAATTTCACGAGCGGTTTACAGAAGGGGGTAGAGTGGAGCGCATGTGCCAGAGTGGTTAGAATTGTGCACTGCCTCGCACAAAGTCGATGGTTTCGATTTCACGTCATGGCTCACCAAACCATCCATCCCCCGGGGTCGGTTGAACTGATACTGGATTTTTTTTGGGGGTTTTCAAAAACAGTCGAATCTTTTGATATAGTTTTGATCTAACAGCAAAAATCTAATCGAACTGAGGAGGTGGTGATTGGTACAGTGTCATAGTACACTGTGCCATCACCACATACGCCACCCTCCTTGCTTCAATGCAGGGCTGAATGTGGGGCGGGGGTCACTGATGAGGAGGACGAACCTCCGAAACACCGGTGTATGACCCTGGGCTTACCAACCCCTTTTTTGAGCTTAAATCATTCTTTTTTTTGGAATTATATTGAATGTTTTTTGGGGGTTTCAAAAACAGTCGATCTTTTGATATAGTTTTGATCTAACAGCAAAAATCTATCGACTGAGAGGTGGTGATGGTACAGTGTCATAGTACACTGTGCCATCACCACATACGCCACCCTCCTTGCTTCAATGCAGGGCTGAATGTGGGGCGGGGGTCACTGATGAGGAGGACGAACCTCCGAAACACCGGTGTATGACCCTGGGCTTACCAACCCCTTTTTTGAGCTTAAATCATTCTTTTTTTGGAATTATATTGAATGTTTTTTGGGGGTTTCAAAAACAGTCGATCTTTTGATATAGTTTTGATCTAACAGCAAAAATCTATCGACTGAGAGGTGGTGATGGTACAGTGTCATAGTACACTGTGCCATCACCACATACGCCACCCTCCTTGCTTCAATGCAGGGCTGAATGTGGGGCGGGGGTCACTGATGAGGAGGACGAACCTCCGAAACACCGGTGTATGACCCGGGCTTACCAACCCCTTTTTTGAGCTTAAATCATTCTTTTTTTGGAATTATATTGAATGTTTTTTTTGGGGGTTTCAAAAACAGTCGATCTTTTGATATAGTTTTGATCTAACAGCAAAAATCTATCGACTGAGAGGTGGTGATGGTACAGTGTCATAGTACACTGTGCCATCACCACATACGCCACCCTCCTTGCTTCAATGCAGGGCTGAATGTGGGGCGGGGGTCACTGATGAGGAGGACGAACCTCCGAAACACCGGTGTATGACCCTGGGCTTACCAACCCCTTTTTTGAGCTTAATCATTCTTTTTTTGATGATACTGAATTGATCGTAGACTTGTCTGGGAGGATAAGTAGCATTGAATCGATACAGCGGGAAGCCACCTCGAGTCATTGTAAAGGCCAGATATGCATTCAATCACCTCGAACGAGATTAAAAATTGATGACAAATGCATGGTGCATCCCTCAGGGAATTGATTAAGTCCTAGCGCTTCATCCTTTATCATAAAAGAGTGTTTTCGAAAAAACGGCCACGTAGCGCAGTAGCCAGAGATTTGAGCTCTCGATGATTAATAACACTCTTATGCAAAGTTCTTGTCCAACCAGAGGGTCGTTTCTTCATCCCGTGCCGTCTAGCGGAAGATGACGTAGTGTATAAGACTTTCCAGAAAACAAGCACTATGTCGAAATTGTCAAGTTATGCCTATGAATGACTACTGAAATTCTGGAAAGATCTTGTCCAGCTAAAAAGATCTCTGGAACGTTGACTGTTGAAAACGACTCTTATCGTCCGAAAAGGGTAAGATCATTCTTTGAGTTATTTTCATGCAGCAATTCAGCCCGTCTTTCAACTTTTATAAAGTGGTGCAAAAGTGTCTTAAAGGTTCTGTTTCACTTCGTCTCTCGTTGGCCGTCTCCTGTCTTTTGAGAATTTTTTGGTTAACTTTTTGGTACTTTTCACTTTTCAACTCCTTCATATGTTTAGACATACTAACACATACGCTGTCGGTATTGCCGAGTCGATTATCTCGATAGCGAAAACTGTTCCACAAGGTAACAAATCGTAATTAGGTCATGGTGATCTATTAACTTATCATTAATGTTTAATCATAGGTATTCTTGTTTTCTTCGCATCGTATAACCTTATGGACCATCTCATCTCAAAGTTCAAGGAATTGAAAGATTCTAACCAGAAGTTCTCGTCGAAAAGTTACTGGGATCAAATGACCGAAGCGAAGTTAGTGGTGGTTGAACCGAAGCAAAAGGTTAGTTTAATGTTTCTTTTATTTCTGCCTTTTCTTTTGTAAGGATACAATATTTCCAGTCTCATTTGGCGAGAGTCCGCTCTGAGTTTCACTCGTGGTGTTCAAAACGAGCAAGGTGCCATGTTCTTTGCGGTTTGCAGAGGAAAGGTGCTGCTGAATGCCTAGCGTTTTCTCAGAATAGGCGAATGTTATTGAGACCTATTTCTATCAGTTTTTCCTTGCTTCTTTAGATTTCTATATTAAGCGCAGGTTAGCGAAGGTATTGACTTTTCCGACAAGTGTTCTCGGGCTGTCTGCATCATTGGAGTACCTTACCCACCGCTAATGGATGTTCGGATCTGTTTAAAGCGACTTTATTTGAACGAGATCAAAGCAGAAGACAAAATGGTACTTTCTTAGTGTTTGACATCAGTAATGTATGCTTTTACAAAAGTCTTTTTGGTACTTTTCCGTTATCTGTAATCTTTTTTAACCCATTCGACAGGACCTTTTTCCATTTTTCTCAGACTTTTGGTAGTCGTTCGATAGCTCAAAATTCGGTGATCTTAGTATTGTACTGTACTTGATTACTGAAAAGGTATGTTAATCGCGCTGTAGGAGCGAAAATAAAATTTTGCTCCGCACTGGGAGCGTTTTTTTTTTGCTCGGCTAGGCTCTGTGGATGGCACTTTGCAATATTAGCAACAAACAATCAACATAGAAACTTTTACGAAACGGAGAATGAAAGGTACTTTCAGGACCAAGCGTCGTTTTCTATGCATCTCCAAATTTTTTTGAGATATATGCCTATTCAATAACTAACTTGTACTTTGAAAAACCACGGGGCGGGGGGACTTTTTCATGAGCGCTGGAAGCGGGACCGAATAACCGAATTGATCCGAATAAAGTTCCAGATAAATATCGAAGATAACGCCTATTCAAGGCGGCTTTGAGATCACCGCATGTAGCGCGATTCGAAAGTAGCGCAGTTATGTGTGCTGAAGGTGATACGTAATCTTCTTTTGGCTGCTACAGCACACTTGTATGGACCTTTCAGGGACCAAGCAGACGGAATCGCCGAAATTCATATCGATTGATTACTGAAAGCCCACGAAAAACGCTTTGCCAATGACGAGCGCGCCTAAACGCGCCGAGTGTGAGACTTAATCTCATTTCGCTTCTCTAGCGGGCTGAAACGTCATTTTGGAAAGTAATTTTGAGCTAAATTTGTCGGAATTTAAGCTATTGAATGGCTACTAAATTGCTAAAGATGCAGGAAATGCGTTGTTTTTAGAGAGTTGAAAATTATTACGAATAGTGGAAATTACCCGTTTTTCTTTCCGGATTTCTCGAAAAGCTGTGTCAATGCCGATGCTTTTGCGCTGTTACAGAATCAAAGCGCCGACGACTGGTATGTTACAGAGGGTTATCGTGCGGTGAATCAAGCGCTAGGACGTGTACTGCGACATGTGAATGACTTTGGCGTGGTTACATTGTTAGATGAGAGGTCAGAATTTGCTGTTTTTGCGGCTTGTTCAAATCTGCTGAAGATGGCGAGCTACAAGTAAAATTTGGAATCTCGTGTACACTCTAATCTCAACCATAGAATCTCCACGAGCTCACGTTTCCAATAGTTAATCATCTTGAGGCCCTTGCTGTGGCTTTCTGTTGGCCATTTTTTAGCTTCAAAGGGTAAAGGATAAAGCTCTCGGCGTTGATCATCCTGAGGGGCGCGCCATGCATTTGTCTTCAATGTTAACTTCGTTCAAGGTGACTTAATGCATATCTGGCCTTTCCAGTCACTCACGGTGGCCTTCCGCTGTATCGAGTCAGTGCTGCTCATCCTCCCCGAAAGGTCTGAGACCAGTCTGGTTCCCATTTACCAACCGAGTAGGAATGGATGGCTGGGTGAGACAGGAGCGCGAGATCGAATCATCGACTTGTGTGCGACGCAGAGCACCTCTAACCACTGCGCCACATGAGCTCGTCTTTTTAGTTCTACAACGAAAATCAAGGCACACGAAGAGTGGTAGCGTAACAGGGTCCCCCGGTAGTATAGTGGTCACTACGAGGCCTCGAAAAACATGAGAAGAGGATTCAGCTCCTCTCCAGTGTTCAAAGTTGTGCATATCACTCAACGTTCGTGTATAAATCTGATAATTATTATTCGAGTCAACAATTCTGTGGTCTGTTTATGAGTACATGTACAGGCCGATACACGCGTTTCGACCTTGGCAGCCTCGTCAGTTGGGCAGCCCCTTCATCTCTAGTCAATCCTCTCGGGTGCCCCTACATTGAGTAGGCGACGACGTACAATTTACATGTACTGTCAAGTGAAATAAATCACTAGATCGGCAGTGTTTCATACTCGATTGCTCTTGGCTGGTATATCTGAAATATATACTGTTCTTTTATAGTGTTTTTCTGAGATCATGCTCAAATTTCAATATCTTTTATATAATACAAGAGCAATCGAGTGTGAAACACTGCCGATGTAGTGATTTATTTCACTTGACGGCACGTGTAAATCGATCGTCGTTGCCTACTCTGAGTAGGGGGCTGGAGCACCTCGAGGAGGGAGACGGGGCTCTGCACGACTGACGAGGCTGCCAAGGCCGAACCACGTGTGTCGGGCTGTACAATTGCCCATAAACAGACCACATGACATGTTGGTTCAAGTAATAATTATCAGATACATTGAAATTTGAGCGTGGTCTTAACAAGTCACTTGAAAGAAACGGTTTAATGTTCTGGTATATAGTAATGATATCATAACGCTGCTGTTGAAAGAGCGAAGTAAAGAATTCTTGTAGGACCTACACGAGTTTAGGTTTGGAAAAATCAACAAGGAGTATTTCCCGTCGTGGATGAGAGCATCAATCAAAGTTTTCGATAAAGGTTCTGAGTTTCTATCATCAACAACCGATTTTTTTCGCGAAGCGGAAATTGGAAATTAGAGTGAGCTTAATGTCCATTTGAATGTGGCTGGAATATTCCTTCAATGAAAACAGTATTTTTTAAGAAAACAATAACTCCGTTGGTTTCTCCTGCTAAAAAGCGAAGTGGACCTTCATGCAGATCTAGAAGTCGCGCGACTGCTATTCCGTCAGGCGATGTGCAAAAAGAGTTTGTTGGCGCTCTTCTCTTTTATGGTCCATTACGCTTTCGAATTTTATTTTGTACAAGCTCCGTCATGGAATATGGAGAACAATTCGTACTAACTGCGATTTTGATAGGTGTGTTTTGGATTATGATTTATACGCACGGCCCCTTCCGTGCTCTCTGGAACGTGCGCCGACAAATGTCTCAACAAAGAAGGAGTCTTCCAGTGTGACCAGCCTTTTATCAATCTGTGTAGGTGTTATGTAGATGCAATTTTTTGATCTATAATATTAGACCGTTTATTTTGAGTTGTTTAAAATGTTGGATGGTTTTGATTGAAGAAAGTGTAGTCTTTTTTATTTGCTGGAACTCAATTTTAATCCACATTCCTAATCTAGAGAAATGTAGCAGTCTAATCCTGATTTTTAGCCCTATTTTCTGTTTCATATGTAAAACAAATTCTAGGATTTTTGGCTTTTGAAGTGGTAAGCATCTATAGAAAGCCCTTTCGGGACCGTGTGTACTAAAAAGAGTACACTGACCTTTTTGTGGTAATTTTCGGCCAGCACAGACCTTTCACTAAGCTTTCAGTAGATACTTTATAGCTCATTTCGCTTATTCTGAGAGTATGTTTGATTTCTGATCTCTTCTGTATAGAGCGCTGTAAGAGTAAAAAGAAGAACACGTTTTGTACTGGGAGTGCTTAACCATTACTTGAACTTCATAGCGGGTTTACTAGTAGTAAAAGAGTGTATGAGCTAATATTCGACACATCGCATGCAGTGTACACTATTGGTTTTGGCATACTATCATGGAGTTTCGAATCTTCAGTTTTTTTTCATAAACAGGAGTTCTTTATGAACCAAAAGCATGTGAACGTGTGGAGAAAATTGTGGAGAGGTCAAGTGATTGTGAAAAATATGAAAATTTCCTTCTTAACGGAAAAAGAAAAAGTCCAAACATATAACGCAAAATGACCGCTGCTTGCGAATTGCACCTTGCGCGGCGATGTTATCTGTGATCCAGTGGATTAATCTACACAGTCTGTGGAAAGCTTATAAATGTGTACCATGTAATATTGAAATATCACGTATTCACAACCTACTGAGTACTCAAAAATAATGTAGTCTTACAAAATCTCTTGCATCGCTGTCCACAGCAACTGGCAGGGAAGTTCTTGGTGCTTGAGTCTGATGCTTATCTGCGGTGTTGTGGTTGTTAAGAGTAGATCTTTTCCTGCAATCTATGCTTAAGGAATTTATCAGGAGTAGAGTCGTCATGTTTCATAACAGGACTTGATCACGCAACTATTCGAGGGATTTCTGTTGTTTGAAAGTAACGTAAAGGCAATGTGACAAACCTCCGTTTATCCATAGGCTGATGGTTTCCACTGGTGAAAATTTGGATACCCGTCTGGACCTCATATTTGAGGAAGATGATTTCATTCATCATGGTAGTTACGACTAGTCGGGAGTTCCTAATGTTGTAGACAACGCTTGACAGAGCACTTTCAAATATCGCTGCTGCAGAATAGCAGTCTGTAGCGGCGCCTCATTTGAATGAAAATGATACCCATCAATTAACGGTTTTTTTTTTTGTTTGGGTAGAATCTGCATGCAGCTCCAGAAATACTGCAAGTAGATTAGATTTGCGAGTAGTGAATGTGCCCAAAAATGGCCTTTGGTTGGAATCTGATGGTATGTGGCTCTAAGTTGTTGAGAAACAGATGAAAGCGAAACGTATGGATAAATTCAAACAAATAAATCACTTTTGCCTCCTAACTTTTTGTGACTAAATCATAAGTGTGAAAGTCTATTTTTACGTAAGTTGCTCTTCAACGCCTCCCAGAAAAAGCCGTATTTCTGATTCTTTTGTTCGTTCTTATTATAACTTGAGATCAAGAGAACAACATGTTGCAAGAGATGGGATGAAGCTCTTTTCTTCACTTGTATCAAGGAAATTCCTAGTATAAGCGTCTTGTGGGCGTAAAGAGATGTTTAAAAGTTGCGCAGTTGGCAGTCTCTGCTAATCTCAATCTCACAATGCGCTGGCACTCGTACAAACTTAATCGTTAAGTTTATGTCTTGAATGTTACTAGTCATTAACTAACTTATGCAGGTAGTAATAAAGTTGTGGTTTGTTTCCTCAGCAAACACAGCTCCTCATGGGTTTTCCTCGGTCGACTCACGCAAATCCCATCGCGCTTTCTTTATAACTCTCTCTACTTCTGCTGATCTATGTAAAAAATTAGCCCGACTAAATCCAGGCTTTCCGCTTCATTTATAACTCTTAGCCAAGTTACCGGATGAACGTGGGTCGATCTTCTCAAGTTGGTTGACTTTATTAGATGAAGCGGTAGCCAAGCACTGCGAGACGAAAGTTAGATTCTGTCGTATTCAATTGACAAGTTCTTTGCTCTTATAATATGAAGTATTCCCATGTTTTGGATACTGATGGGTTTTTTTTTACTTGTGTAATAAGTTCTCTTATGAATTGTGTTTAAAATGATAGTTCAGATAAAATATCAATAAATAATCTAAGAGAGACAAGCTTTTCAAGGCCGACGATGTTTCGTCGAAATCCGAACCATTTACGAATGTAAATAATTTCGAGATCAGAGATGAACTGGAATCTCCTTCGACTAGTGAATCTATCCTACAATCGTCTAGAAAAAGGCTAAAGTTGACGGTTAGTTTCATTCAAGTTGTCAATGAATTTAGGTGGTAAATTGAGTTCACTAGTTGATCTCGAATCAATTGTTTCACAAATTATCAAAAAGTATATTATACTTAGTTAACGTTTTGAATGATAGGACATTGACTTTACATGGTATAAATGCAGATCAAATGTATTGTGGTTTTTTTCCGTTATCTGGAAGCAAAGGGAGAAACGACCCCTTTTGCTGGACAGGGAATTTCCATAAAAATGCTGATAATTATTCGAAAGCTTAGAAATCTGGAATCTGCGCTGTATACTGCTTTTTTGCTCATGCCTCTTGATAAGCTGCAGTCATGAGGCTGTAAAGCGTTGAAGGCGAGCGTTTTTTCCCCACACTTAGTGAGATGAATCTTTTCTAAGCGGGATATGTATTTCATTATTGAACTCCTACCTGTCCATCAAAAAGATCGTAACTTCTCATCAGTATCGAGATCCATGGGAAGTCGGTCTTGAGGATCAATCATATTTATATAGATCAACATCAGTGGTCCTCGCTTTACACATTCGCTTACTGTGTTCTTGAATACTCTCATATTGCCTGGATAGCTGTGCTTTCTTGATTTACTCATTACCAAAAGTATTATTTGTATTTTTTTGGATGGGATGTTTTCGAGGAAATAAGTAATTCACCGTGACATTCATTACAGCGAGCATCTGTCGATAGGCACCATGTTTGCTCAGAACGGCAACCAGAAATCGATGTTTTTTCACTTCCTCGTGGTTATAGAGAAGCGACGCTTGTAGATGTAAAGCAATATTTGAACACTGTAAGTATCGCCTAAATTTTGATAGTACCGCTCGTAATATAGAGGTTTTTCTTTTAGCTTACGAATATCGGAAAGAAGGATCAAGTGGCGGCGATTGTGATGAAATTTGCGATGAAAGAACAAACTTTTGAGGAGATGCTTAGTCGCTTAGAAAACGAGTTGTTACCTGATTATCCCGAAGCATTCTTAGGTAGGTATGACGCTACTATCTAATAAGTACTGGAGATGTTTACTCGTAGTGGTGCCGTACTTTATTTTCACAAAGCAAGGATCTCACTTTTATATATCAATCATTCGTATTGACTTTGGCATGGGAATTTCTTCATTATCAAATCCCTAAATATTTAATGTTGCTTTTAGTGTTTTCAACATTCTGTTACTATGATATTTCAGGAGCATACTGTATCATTGACAAAAAAGAGAACAAGCAACGGATTCTTCAAAGAGCGTTAAGTCTTCATTTGAAGCTATAAACCTTTATGTGATCTATTACAAGTGCCTTAAGTGTTTCTGTGGAAAAAAATCTGTGTTCAGTATTGACTTAGTCGTTGAAGAGAGTTTTCGTTGACTTTTCAGTTTTTGTCCACAAAATGTATTCTTTCCTCATACTTTTAGCAGATGAATCTCAAGGTGTGATTATCTTTGTAAAACGTAAATTTTACGAGCACGAAGAAGAGGTTTGGAAAAATATTTTCACCGCATTATAGTAAGAATATTCGTTCCTATCACTCACTGAAGCTTCGCTTTTTATATTTTGAATACTTGGTAATTTTTATGTGGTTTTATTTGAATGAAATATCCTTTTCTTGATCGAACTATCTTTGCAAAAAAAAAGCTGCAACCGTATCATTTCGTAACATATCTAGTAGGACAAGCTTTCTAACATCGCTGTTGTTATCATCTTCCACAGAGCTCCAGTCTCATCTGATGATTTGTGGCTTTTGTTAATTCTCTGTTTTTTTTTTCGTACTTCCTCCACTTCTGTCAGCATATCATCAGCGATCAAATGAGGTTGTTGCTATGTTTAAAGGATGTAGATTTCCCACCAAGACGCATCTTTCATTGAATATTCGTGTATATTATTATACTTTTGTTTTCGAGTGTTCTCTTAAAGCGACGCTCAAATTTCAATATACCTTATAATTTTATTCGAACAAATTTGTCATGTTGTCTGTTTATGGGCTCTGTACAACCCCATACGCGAGTTTCGACCTTGACAATCTCGTCAGCCGGGCAGAACCCTTCGCCCTTTAGCCAATCCTCTGTACATGCTCCAGTCTCCGCGCTAAGAGTAAGCGACGACGAACGGCTTACATTTTGGAATATATCATACCGTTCTTTTGGAGATATACTTCAAATATTAGCAAAGAGCAGTCGAGTGTTCAACACTTCCGATCAAGTGATTTTCACTTGACGGCAGTGTAAGTCCTTCGTCGTCGCCTACTCGTAGTGTGGGGACTGGAGCACCCACAGGGACTGGCTAAAGGACGAAAGGTTCTACCCGACTGACTAGACTGTCAAGGTCGAAACACGCGTATGAGGCTGTACAAGAGCCCATAAACAGACCACATGACATGTTGGCTCAAATAATAATCATCAGATATATTAAAATTTGAGCGTGGTCTCAAGAAGACACCTGAAAAGTACGGTGTAATATTCTTGTATATAGATATGACATCATAACACTGCTATTGGAAGGGTGAACCAAAAAATTCTTGTAGTTCTGACACAAGTTTAGGTTTTGGGAAAATTAACAAGGAGTATTTCCCGTCGTGGATGTGAACATCAGTCAAAGTTTTTGATAAAGGTTCTGAGTTTCTATCATCAACAACCAATTTTTTCGCGAAACGGAAGTTGGAAGTTAGAGTGAGATTAATGTCCATTTGAATGTGGCTGGGATATTCCTTCAGTGAAAACAGTATTTTTCAGAAATCATTGACCCCGTTGGTTTCTCCTGCTAGAAAGCGAAGTGAACTTTCATGTAGAACTAGAAGTCGCGGTACAGTAATAGACCACATGACAAGTTGGCTCAGATAGCAAGTTTGAGATAGATGTGTAAATTTAGTCCTCAACCAGTGTTTGGTGTAAAATATCCGAATAATTCTGTACAGAAATGAGAGATTCAATCTTGGCGTAAATCTCAAGTGAAGGTTATGGGTGTAGCTCGTGTAATGATGAGCTCATATGAGATGCTTTATATGCATCCCGTGGTCTAGGGAAGTCCATAACACGGAGTGATGTAATTTTGCATCAAGGGAATACTGACTGAAAATTGCCGAAACATGAAGAGAAGAAAATTCGGCTTTGGAGAATCCGAAATAGAGAAGTATATGAATAACGACAGCAGCAATCTGCTATAAGTTCCACGAACTGATTTTTCTTGACCTCGCTGTACATTGGGCAAAACAGTGTGTTTCTTATATAAACAAACGCAAGGTTTGAATACCAATGTTAGCACAGCAAACATGTTTTAGCATGTTTATTATTCTCGATTAGGAAAGTATTTGACGGAATGGATTGCAAATCAGTCTAACCATTCCAGGCTGTAAGAAGGCCATACCGCCGAAACGTCGGCCATTGTATTGTGACAATGCCGTATTATTGTGAATTAATGACACTATTATTAACAACCTCGACTCTGCTTATAAGAGAAATATTCTGCACTCTGTGGTGTTCATCACAAAGAAACTATGGAACTATGTTTCTTGCTTTTACGCAACGAGCGTCGTCAACAACTTTGATTATTTTATTGGGTCGTTTCATAAGTTCTGGCACTAGAGCAATACCAGATTTATCAACCGGAAGTTACTTAAATTGTATGATTTTGATATCCTTCAGTCGAAGCGTTTTCTTGCGAACATTTTAGTACACAACTTGTCTATACTTACTTTGAGATAAGATGTCGTGGAAACAAATTCGCTTGCTACTCATACACGATTGGGCGCGCACGGGAAAATGCTAACGAAGCGGCCAGTTCACTATCTCGAGGACAACTTGACGAGCAAGTTCCCGCGTCAGGCCCGAGCGCAACCGATCTCCCAAACTGTTCTCTCCAGCTTTAAAGTTCGCGAACCACTTCCTAGTCGTCCTTTCTGCAACCGTATCATTTCCCCAATCTTCATTAATCTTGGACGCCGCTTTACTAGCATTTTCTCCTACGCGCCATTCGTGAATAATTTGCAAGCGAATTTCTTTCGAAGATAACTCCATCTTTGAAGCAAGTGTAGGCAAGTTGTAAGCCAAAATGTTCGCAAGAAAATGCGCGATCAAATGATACCAAAACCATGAAGCTTTAACTACTTCTGGTTAATTAATTTGATGTTCATTACTCTAGTGCCAAATTTAGGTAACGACCTAGAAAATTCTAATGTACTTTGCCTCCACATTCTATCAGATAACGGATATATTATCCTAATGACTTAAATATCATGAGATAGCCATCCTGAAACCACAGAGATGGAAAAGGAGGTGTCGTCACACTATCACGACATTCGTTTTACTTCTCATATATTATCCTAGGAGCTGTCAGATTACTACTAGATCATGTCAGAAAAAAAGACTATGGTATCACAAACGGGCCATAAACAAGCAGGCCAGACGTCATTGACGAGTTACCCACGGTAAATTCATGTTCGACTAAAGGAACATCAAATACACCAACTTCGTGGATTTGGGCTAACAGATAGAAGACTATTTTGATAACATATGATGGAATCACGTAGTGCACCTTCCGGGAAGACGTGCAAAGGTAATTACATTAGCACTGCACTATTAAACCTAACGGAGGCTGTGAGCCGAATCAATGTGATGAATGACATAGAATTTCAATGATTCCTAAATGTGGTATCGTAGCTAACATTATAACTGATAATGGAAACAGGGCAATCTCTGCGCTGCCACAGATGATGTTTACCACTGATCGTCAGATCGTGGAATTAAAAGCAGTCTCCGTTTGTCCATTACAAGTCTTAGTTCTGGTCTAAGGGTTCTGGTGAGCCAAGAGAGCAATAGCATCACGTCTTTCTTTTACAGTTTTAGTAGAGAATTTTAATCATCCTGCGGGCAAACCTGCTGTGCGTTTTGAAATACCATGCGACTAGGACCACAACCGCTTTTGTTCATTGACGAAGTTTCTGACCTCGTGTGCGATCCTCCTGGTTTTCTACGTAACATGAAAGCATCTTTGATCTTTCGTTAAAGACAATGGTCAAAACGTGAACTTCGTTCTCTTGAATATATGAAGCAGAATACCGTCGACTGAAAGATGTGAAACAAATCAGTTGAACGTAACCTGGATCGCCCATCAGATTTTTTTGAGTCCACTGTGGATGTCTGGGTTATACGTGGATATTACTATTGCGTACACTAACTATAAGTGAGGATGCATCTCATAAAACCATACCCATCCAAGAGTAAGTATTATCTAGTTCAGTTCCCCTGCTGCATTTGGGAATCTTACGATATGTGGCTTCACTGCTGACACTCCCTATACCCCCACCCCCATTCTTCAAATATCAAGAGTAAGAACCAATGTTACAACTTTGATATAAATCTTGACATATCAGCGCCATATTCGACATAGACTGCAGATTCTGGACTTCGGCATCATTTCAGTCATGTATAGCACGCGTTCATATGTCAAAGCCATAGTGTGGACCTGCGGAGCAAAAGAACCAGTCCACATTCAAAAAAGCTATTTTTGATTTTCCACTGCTAGATAAGAGATAACAGGTGAGATGTAATTTCACCAGTAAAGCGAAATGTACATATTTTTCGATGAGCACAACTCCACAAGTCTGGTTGAGTACTTACATCAGATACAAACACACGTCAACCGTGATACGAATAAATCAATATCTAATAAATGACACAAACAAAAACGAAAAAAACCAATTACGGTGGAGAATAAGAATGAAAGACAAACACACTAAACAAAAGCTCACAACACAAGAATAACTATACCTGTACTAAGCCTTTGTGGACCACCGTCGATAGACAGGCGGCGTCGCACCGTGCTTACGC
>JAHQIW010007507.1:87562-182142 GCA_019055375.1 Parelaphostrongylus tenuis
GTCTTCATATTGCTTACCTACCAACCAGGTGGTTTCTACTGCATATGTTAGGGGAGGGATAACCGTCAAGTCGAAAAGGTGGACACGGAATCAAATGTTTTGTGCCCTCTCACTGCGTCCTCGATGCTCTTAAACGCTTCCGAGACCGGTCGTTTAGCAATGTTATGGTGTTCTAATTTAACGTATAAGACGGTTTAGTGGTAGTAAAATTTAACCACTGACCAGAGTTGAACCCACTATACGCCAGCCACCCTGATGTGGGTAAAACGCGGGCTCAGCTCCCGTTCGGGTCAAATGGCTTGTATACCACTCAACAGTCTATTAATGGACATGACTAGATGATTTGACAATGAATGAAGGAAAACCTAATAATTACTAGACAACAACGCCTATCTAAAATGAAAACGACATGACTATGAGAAATGTTTTGATATATAACCTTCTTAGGGCTTCATCTACCTTCTAGTCACAACAACCAAAACAAAATATTGAAGGAACTATATCAGACATAATTTAAGAGTATAGAGTGGTGCGCAAAAGCAGGCTTTGGACGGAAGCCGAATTCTTGTTTTACCATACCGCGCATACCGGTGACACGCGCTCGGTAAGAGTAAAACGCTGGTCAAATTCCCGTCTGAGATCAGGTTTTTGCAGCCACTCTATAAA
Source organism: Parelaphostrongylus tenuis (assembly GCA_019055375.1). Taxonomy (NCBI): domain Eukaryota; kingdom Metazoa; phylum Nematoda; class Chromadorea; order Rhabditida; family Metastrongylidae; genus Parelaphostrongylus; species Parelaphostrongylus tenuis. Next base: position 88,229 of record JAHQIW010007507.1, read on the forward strand.
TTGAATATATAGTCTTCACAGAATCTTACCACTGCTTAAAGAAAGCAATAAGAATTTTAGCTAGTTCAGAAATATACTTGTTTTCCTTAGAAAAGTCCTCTTACATTCCTATGGCATGCATAATGAGATTATTTCTCTCACACGCCGCGGTTGATGGAGCCACAACTCTCCAAAGGGCCAATGTGTGCTAAGCTGATGCACATTACCAATTTTTTGAAACATTCTCCAACATAAAGGTCATATGATGGAATTTCTCAAGAAGGACTTTTGAGGTTTTTTTGAGTTCAAAAAACGCCATGTATAGAGAAATTTCCGAAAATCAACATAATTCCTTCTACTATATGACATTTTTAACCTCTTACGCATGCGTTTTTTGAGCATTCGATAGCACGAAAAACATCGAGTTCGACTCTATACTTAGTTTTCGACAGGCCGTCATGTTAGGTCCATCTATAAGCTTGGTACTATAGCGATAAGCACCAGATTTGAAACAAGGAGTAATTTAAATTGCATGATTTTAATATCGTTCGATTGTGGACTTTGTTGAGAAAATTTTGGCACATAACTTGCTTATCCTTCAAAATGGAGCTGTTTTGGGAACAAATTCGCTTGTTACGCATGTACGAATGGCGATTGGCGCGTAGGGGAAAATGCTAGTGAAGAGGAGTGCAAAATTAGTGGAGCTTGCGCAATGATACGGCTGTACAAGGGACAGCTAGAAAGTGGTTTGCGAAGTTGGATGCTGGCGAGAACAGTCTAAAGTATCAGTCGCACTTGCGCCGTCTACAAGAAGCTCCATGAATCTTGCGCGCCTCTCCACTAGCATTTTTCCTACGCACCATTTGTGAATGAATAGCAGGCGAGTTTATTCCCACAGCAGCTCCATCTTAGCGCAAGTGCAGGCAAGTTGAATACCAAAATGTTTGCAAGAAAATGCGCATTTGAACAGCACAAAATCATGCAAATCAAACTCCTTCTGCTCAATAAATTTGGTGTTTATTGCTATTGTGCCAAAACTTATGGAACAACATAGTACAGTTTACAAATTGAAGCAGGACTACTCAAAGTTAGATCAATGGAACTAAAGACCAGAAAGGAATAAGTACAAATAAACAATGATTATGAAATAAAGCAGAAATATAGATGCAGCTTAAAATGGACATACCTGAAATTTTCATAGAGAATATATTGGCTTGAGTGCTGAATGCTCGCGTGTGTTTTGACGTGCTCGATGCTCGTGCAGAGAGTTGGTTGCCTGCCACGCGATTTTATTATCAATACTGAAAGAAAAACAACTAATAATATATAATAACTACAGAATAGCAAAATCCGGTTCATTATGACTAGGAGGGAACACATGAAATACCGATCTAATTCGCTGGAGAGGATCTTTTCGTCGCAGTTTCAGCAGACACTCGAAAGCTGAGACCTGATTCTAGAGCCTCACGTCGCTGGTTTTCAAAACACACTTTTATAATGCTGTGACAAAGTGAAATCCTGCTTCATAAAATCGCGTGTTTTTTCTCTTATCTCGCTTATATTTTGCTAGACAGAACTCCTTTCTCAGAGTGATAGCACTCGAACTGTAGCACAAGCTTCAAAGAACTCAAAAAATATGTTTGCTGTTTAGTACAGCCTCCTGTTCTTTCGATCTCCTCTAGTCTTTTGATTTGTGCTTCAATCTTTCGGACAGAGCTCTTTTTATAGATTATTAGTAATCATCTGAAAGCGCAATGTTTCCTGATTTTGGTGATCTGCTTGTTTTCTGGATTTACGACTTAGCAGGGAAAATGAGGTCGAATTTTAGCTTTTTTGGCAACGCTGGTTAGCAGGAATTCGACAAAACGAGAGCCGTGGCAGGGGACGTGGCAAAGAGCGGTTAGGCGGGACAATCGATAGTTCGTTATTCAATTGGGAATTGTTAGTCAGCTTGGAAAAAACTCCATCTAAAGCGATTTACTAAGATACCACGAAAATTTCCCTATACATTGATAGGTTTTTCGACTTTTAGTGAATCATACGCGTGATAAAAATGAAGACGAAAGGTAAGACAATGTAAAACATAATTTTGAACTGGATGCTACAACGTCATAAAGAGGTGTTTCAAAACATCGGCGACGTGTGACTGTGGCTTCAAGTCTCAGCTTTCGCATGGTTATTAACTCTCCTCAAAAACTTTATCTCCAGCGAATGAGATAGGTTTTTCATTTGTTTCCGCCTAATCAGAAGGAACCGAAAACCCATAGAAATATACAGTAAAGGTACGGCGGCACATTACGTAACGCAACAATCGACCGATCAGCTATCAAGGTCCTATCGTCTTAACTCAGTTTCACAGCAGTAATATGCTGGCAAGTGATATGAAACTTGTGAGAGCGGAAGCTGTAACACAACGATTAAAATCATGACAAACGCGCTATTTAGTCAGAGAACTTGCAAAACGCACCCGGAGATGGACCTTGGGCAATCATCACGCTCGCTTCGGATGAAAAAGTCCGAGGGTGTTATACCGAGGTGATTACATGCACCTATACCATGGAGGCGCACTGCGTCAAAAGTACATGGACCTGGCGATTTTACCCTCGGAGGCGAGTCGCCTGTGGCACTTATCCCCCTCAACCGCCTCTGTGGTACGAGTCTGCAGCCAATAGGCGTCAGCAGTACTTAACCGGCTGACCTTCACGGACCCAGGGGCGTGTCCGACTCCACCTCCTCCGCCTCAACTGGACGCCGACTACAGCTACTTTTCGTTGCTGGACCCACAGTTAAGTTTTGGAATGATCCGCGTGCGGTCTGCGCCGACGTATTGACTGCTGTTTCTTGATGTTGACACCACCCTTGTACACAAAACACCACAACAGCAGTCAAAACGCCGGCGCAGACCATACGTGGATCATTTCAAAACCTACCTGCGACGCGACGTCCCGAGATGAAGAGTAGCTATAATCGGCGCTTAGTAGGGGTAGAGAGGTGGAGTCGTTGGACACGCCCCTGAGTCCACGGAAGTTAAACGGCTGATGTGGTCAGTAACCCCGCAACAAAGGTAATAAAGAATCGTACGTCACATGAGATGTCGATCGGAGTAGTCAACGCAGTCGTAATCTGTATTACAGGGCTATTCATAGCGATGAACAATATGAAATTGATAACAAAAGGTAAATATGGGAAGCGAACAACGAAGACATGTGAGACAGAATCAATGATGCAATGACGCAATGGACCGACCTACGTCTGCTCGTCTGTTATTAAGAAATGCGACACATAGGAATGCTTCCCAGTAAACTAATACTAACTTGCCTTTGTGCGAGAGCTGATTGAACTGCTATTCATCTGTTGGGGTTGACTCTTAGAGAAAGACTCACATACCGATGAAGGATTAGTGCATGTTTTTTCTGATAAGTGAAACATTTATAAACAACGGCATTATTATAATCATTTATATTTTCAGTTTTCGAGATTTCTGGTAAACGGAAATGGAAGTGGATGGACTCGAATGTTGGGAGCCTCAGGAGTATATGACATTTTAACGAACCTGTAATATACTTTATTAACACAACTTTTCATCTTGACTATTCGGAGGGCTTTCCGTCTGCTTCTCATCGCTTGATTTTTCCTCTCCGACGGCATATCCAACCTGAATCATCATGAGGTAACCATCAATACCACCCATCAAACCACAGGATGGATTTATTAATCCACAAGGTCATATAGATCTATAACTTTTGATGCTGTTAAGACTTATCTCATTGCTACGAAACCATATGGTTCTCGGGGGACAGATTGTTCCCCATTTTATACTTAGACTGTAAAAGGTTCATAATGTCCTCATGTGCGGCCGTATAAGGCAAATAAGCCACATTTATATTCACAAACACATACACATACACATATATACACACATACACACACCACACACACGCGCACACACACAAATACACATATGTACAATCTTCAAGCCATAATGAAAAAATAACATCAACAGTATGTATATGTGGGTAGAAAATAACATGTTTGAAATATGAAGAACTTTTGAAATTCCCATAATGCAGCACTCTACACGAGTTTTTCAAAGTGACTAACTCACCATTTCATTGACCTCTTCTTCTTTCGCCTCCTTCTTCATCGCCTTTGGGACCATTTTGTATTCCCGGAGGCTTTTATTACCTCCCTAAATGACTCTTTATTACAAGCGATTTTAGTAGTAACATGATGTTATAATATAGAATCCTAAATTATTGAGAAAAAGGCAAAACGTACGAGTTTAGGCAGGAGTTGAACCCGCGAACCGTCGTAGCACGCCTTCCTAGTATGGGTTGAAGGCTGATCCAGCTCTCGTCTGATTGCATTTTAGTCAGTGCTTCTGAATGCATACTAATAACAGTCACCATTTCCACAAATTTCATACAAATAAGGGTACAACACTTACTCCTCTGCTCTGATTCTTCCTTCAGATATCATTCGTTGACGGAGCGCTGCGGTGATAATTTCATCCGCTGTCAAGCGCTTCCTGTTCCTACCTTTATGCTTTGTGCCCTTGAACAATACTCTTTAGTAATAGAAAAACGTCAGAAGACGAGAGTGAGATAGCCTTTTCTGGTCAGTAAGAAACATCACCTGATTTTTTTCACCCATCGCTGCAAACAGAAGAGTAAAATGGATCATACCTCACTTTCGACTGTTTATATAGATCTCGCTCAAAAACGTGATAATCTGATAATCTGATAACATGTTTCGAGCCCATTTTGAGCTCTGTCATGGCATTTATACAGTACTAGACACGTGTTTCGTGTTTTATCACGTTATCAGGTTATTTCACAATTGTTATTTGAGCCAACATGTTATGTGGTCTGTTATGGGCTATTACACAACCCGATACACGTGTTTCGGTCTTGTAGCCTCGCCAGTCGGGCAGGAATTTCTGCTTTAGCCGATCCCCTCTGAGGCTCCTTTATCCGCCCATATAGAGTAGGCGACGACGAACGATTTACGCTTTTGCCGTCAAGTGAAAAATCACAAGATCGGCAGTGTCTGATAGTCGATTGCTCTTGACTGGTTTTTTCAAAAGATTAAACCGTTTATTTGAACTTTTCCTTAGAAATACCCTCAAATTAAACATTTCTCATAATTATCACTCGATACAACATGTCATCTAACCTGTTATGGGCTCTTCTACAGCCCGATACATGAGTTTCGGACTTGCAGCCTCGTCAGAAAGTGTAAATCGTCTGTCGTCGCTTACTCTAAATAGGAGGATGTAAGGGCCCTGAGAAGATTGGCTAGAGACGAAGGGCCTGCCCGACTGACGAGGCTGCAAGGCCAGAACACGTGTATCGGGCTGTACAAAAGCCCATAACTGAAAACATGATATGTTAGCTCGAATAATAATTATGAGAAATGTGTAATTTGAGCGCGGTCTTGAGAAAACACTCGACAAATGGTATAAAATCAGATCATTATTGTTTTAGAGCAAAGTCCATGTAAATGTTCGAGAGTAAAGGAATGATTAATTCTACCATCCATGAAAGCTCGACTGCGGTCACTTTAATGTCGAGGGATTTTGCCGCTCGACTTGCGGTGATTCAAACAATTCGACGTCGATTCTTTTCTAAGTCAAGAGTATACCTTGTGCAAGGGATCGGTTGAGCTGAGAGACACCGTGCTACTGATGAGCCTGGAAAGGCGAAACGCATGTCTAGAACTGTATAATTGCCATACAAGGCCTCATAAAAGACTCAAGACAAGTTATCAGATCAGCATAGGAGTGGGTTAGTTAAAGGGGAGGCGTCGTGGCCGAATGCTACTTTCGAATGATTTCTAACACTCCTTTGAAAATTTCCTCTCCAGCGATTGAGATCGGTCTTTCGTTTGTCGCCGTCTAACCGATTTGTACCAAGATTAGTAAAAAGTTGTAAAACTACTACTAAGGACTGTTTTTCAGCACAAACTGCTCTTATCTGTAGCAACCTACTCACATACGTTGCTATTTTCTATTACTTTACTTGAAAAGTGACCGTATAGCACAACGCATCGATTAGCTAACGTAAAGGACGCAAACGCGGGAAAACGATAGAGGTCTCCAGTGGTGCAGAGAAAGATACCATGAAATGTAGTGCAAGGATTCAGCAGCCGTCCCCGGATAGGGGGAAATTAGGGTTCAAATCCCAGCTGGAACAGATGTTTTTGCACACCACACTGCATTATTGTGTTTATTATAACATCATACCACCGCAATAGACGGTCAAATGAAATGAATTCTAATTGATTAATGAAATCCAATGAAACCTTTTTTGCATTGTCATTTTTAGCTTCCTTATAGTTCTATCATTAATCTCAGTTTTGCCTTTGGCGTTCACGTCAAAGTCCACGTTATCGCCTTCGAAACAGGAAAAAGTGAAAAATCGTTTTTTTTTTTGCATTTTTCGCGAAGAGAAAGTTCTTCCTAATTAGCGACAAAGCGGCATCGTATTGCAATGCACAGTATCACCTCTGCCCAACAATTCAAAACCTGTTCCGTCAGAGTTTTTTATTTAGTGACGGCGAGATTCTCTCTATCAATCATAAAAGTCTGAGCTTGATCGTGGTAAGACGCTACGTTCGCCGCGTGATCCCGACTCCTGCAGCGTGAAAATCAACGTGAGACTCAAGAGGTTAAGCGATCCAGCTAAGTCAATTGGTGCTATATCCCGCTAGGTCTGAATCTCGGTTGACGTTCCCGTTGCGCATACTGTCCATCTCATCGTATAACTACACATTTAATCTTATATTGCTTTTATTGTACCGTTATTAAAGCAGTAAGCAATATAATTCAAAATCGTGAAGTCTAACACAGGGTCAAGCACATCATCCACTGAGTCTGACAGAGACACGCCCTCAGTCCCGGCTCGCTGCGTGACTAGCAGTCCCTAGTGCCGGGTGGTTAATGACGCCGCTAATATCAAATAGGTTTTTTCCTCAATTTCCTCTCAGAACGCTTAGCAGAAGATTTGTGTCCATCAGTGCTGAAGATTTTTCTACAGGCGTGATTATCATAGCAAGAAAGTGCCCATTTTTCTACCAAGTCGCTACTTTTTGGCACGAAATGCACATCCATGGGATAACAACTCAATCAACTCCCAGGTTTCTCAACAATGAGTGCATTCAGCTCTACATAAGTTTTTTTTCTATAAAGGCTGTACACTGTAGAACAAATGTTTACGAAATCGCCACCGTTGAAAGATATGCAAAAAGAGGAGATGCTTGATACTCCAGCGATTTCTTATCAGAATGCTGATTTACAGAGCGACTGAGTGTTTTTTTTTTTGCTGTACTGCTTAGGTTCATAAGACTCAAAATACTTCAGCAGTTGATGGTCTTTACACTGTTTTTCTTTCACTGTAAAGGTCCCAGTACTTCTAGCATACAATTCGTTGTTTTATCTTCTTAACATCGCAAAATGCTGATGGAGCGCGCGCCCTTGCAAGCCTGAGGATAGTTTGGCCTCAGCCTTTCATTATGACTGCCCGAGAGTTTTGGTGGAAGGGGGTATAGCTCGTGGGCTATCGGCAAGCATCACGGCCACTCGGCCGCGGCTCCCCATCTTGAATACCGATTGACATGGACAATAAAAAATATGCCAAACGTTCTGCTGCGAAATGCCGTGGTAGAAGATTGGACCAACAATTTTGTCTCTGCCGTCGCGTGCAATGCGTTGAAATCCGGCATGGCATAATTAGCTCAAACTGTATTCCCGACACCACGTCGCTGATTTTCGACATGACCCTTTTATAGAGCTATAGCATCCAGATCAAAAATTATGTTTCACACCCGCCTTACGCCTTGATTTTCATTATGCGTATAATCCGCTAGGCACCGAAAAGCATATCAATATGTAGAGAAACTTTCGTAATATCCTAGTCAACCGTTTTATCTGGAGTTTCTTGTGGAGAAAAAATTCCCAGTTGAATAACAATATTTTGATCGTCCTGTCTCGCCCGCCCTGCCACGCCCCTTGTTACAGCCTCCGCCTAGTGGAACAGCGTGTAAACAACCTTACCAAAAACGTAAAAGTCGATTTCATTTTCACTGCTGAACCGTATTTCTAGAAGATCAGCACCACGGTAGAATCAGGAAACATTACGCTATCGGACAATGACTAATAGCTAGAGAAAGAACTCTGTCCGGCGAGACTTAGAGCGCAAATCAAAAAACCAAAGGAGGTCAGGAGATCGAGGGAGCTTTTTCAAAAAGCAAACGCATTTTTGAATTCTTCAAAGTTTGTACCATAAAATGACTAATAGCACTCTGAAGAAGGAGTTTTGTCCAGCGAAATATAAGCAAGAAAGCAGGATAGAAAAACAGGACGAGGTGTGAAACACAATCTTTTTGAATGTTACAGCGTAGTAAAAGGGTGTTTTAGAAAACCGGCAACCTAGGGCTGCAACCAGAAATCTGAGCTTTCGAATGATTACTGACACTCCATCGAAAAGTTCCTGTTCAGCGAATGAGATGAGTTTTCATTTGTCACCGTCTGTGTGATTCGTACCCCAATATATAATTATTTTTATCCTTGAAAAATAAAAAGAACTCGTAGAAATATTACATTGCCGGGATAACCGCGTAATTATCCATTGTTTTTGCGAAAATTAGATCGATCTTGTCTATTCAATTCTAGGTTTGACCAAATCAGGCATCATCTACGGAGTGGATCTTCCGCGTCTGTGACCGTTGCTGTCTCTGAAGCACTAACTCTTGTAAGTGGAGGTATAAGCACTCGCGTGTCCACACAGGTGTCACCTAAACCACCAGCAAGCACTAAAAGTTGACTAGGTACGGACGTGAATCTCACTTGTTTAGATCCACTCAAGTGTTCAGAACTATGTGATTCGGACAGCGATAGATTTACGCGTTGGCAGTCGGAAAAGGCGAGTGGATCTGTGGTGTCCCGCACCTGTTCTTCTTTGATGGGCAAACACGAGGCTATCCACTGGCCACCGCGACGTACGGGCCGTTGGCCTTCTTCAGAGCCCGGATTATCGACGTGCACTCCTCAGCCACACACCTTTATAATCAAATCAAATGCAACTCAATACGTAAATCCTATTTCTGTGAGAACGGCAGTAAGTCGATCGCTCAGCACAACTCGCAATCTCGCGATTTTCGTTATTCAATTAGGGTTTTTCCTCCATTTAGAAAGTAGAACCTTAGTTTCTTTTCTGTCTTACTCTGATATTTCATGATTTTCTCTACGTGATCGAATGTTTTTCATGCATATATAATTTTTTCTAGGATGAAAATCTTGAGTGCGAAACGTAGTCTTCTTTTCTCTCCCACAGCGGTATGAGATAACCTTTCAGAAGATGAATTATAATAAGTAAATTCTAAAGATTTGGGCTATCAAATGATAGGTATGAGTTTGGCCAAGAGCCATATGGAAGCCCCAGCCGAGCAAATATAGAAAACTGAGTGTGGAACATGATCTTATCATTTCTGCTACAGCGTAGTAAAAAAGGCTTTCTCGAAAAGCAAAAGTACTGTTGAAACTGCAGAGAGCTGAGCTTTCTAATGGTTGCCAAATGTTCAAAAGAAAAGTTTTATCTAGCGAGAATGGTCTTCAAACAGTTGTGTACCTCAGCTGGTACACGTCGTACCTTAGAGGGTTAAGTCATATAGTAATTATTCTATTAAGTACTTACCGTTTTGTAGCGTTTGGTGGCTCTTCAGTCATCGCTGGAGACCGCCGCCGCCGCCGCCGCAAGCGGTCTTGCACGGGAGAGCAATGCGCGGCTGAGATCAAGGAATCGATTTGACGGCGCGAGATCACGCGGTGTGACCGACGGCGCACTCTTCCAGCCGTTCATTTTGGATTTTTGCTTTGAATCGAAAACTTCTCGAGACTTTTGCGTGCTGAGGTCTTATATTCCTATGGGACGACGACTACCTCTACATCTCATCTTCCCCACTCTGTATATATCCTATACGCGCCTACTGGAGGTGTGCTACTATGAATGCTCTTTTCGACAGGCTATTAACCATTTAAGAACCTTCAACCGTAAATCCATGACCTCTACGTCTCTAACTGGTAACTCTGGACGGTCTCCCTCTCCTCCTCTACGTCTCTAACCCTAGTGTGCTGCGTATGCTGCGTATAACAATGGCATGCTACATCGTCTGACAATGACTCGTGTTGCGTCTAACAATGGAACAACGGGGATTAGAGATGCGGGGAGGGGATCAGACCATCCAGAGTAACCAGTTAGAGATGCAGAGGCCGTGAGTCCACGGTCCCGAGAGAGTTAGTAACCCTCACATCTGCTCATTAAGGGGAAGTTTCTATTATAATATAGGAAATATTCGGAGTTCCTGGCAATTCGAAGAGAAAAGTTGGGGGTTTCCGCGCTCCACTGAAACGGCAGCCTGCCTACCACAAACGGATGCGGGCACGTTCTATTCTCGAGAAGTGGTCGCCTACCAGTCGCTCGTCTATTTTCTAATAAATTTATTTACGGAAAAGAGTCTGAGGTTTTCAGTGGTGTTCTTCGTGACATCGTTGACTGCCTGTGGCGAGATCGGTGCGAATCTCCCCACTCTTGCGACTTATCCTTGCAAATAGTCGTTATACTTTTCCATTCCTCTCTCTCTCTTTCTCTTTCTTTTTCCCTTTCTCATTCTCTTTCCCCTCTTTCTCTCTTTCTCTTTCTCTTTCTCTATTTCTCTCTCTCTGTCTCTCTCTCTCCTCTCTTATATGATCGCAAGCAGATCGCAGTGTTGCACTCGTCCAGTCATCTATCGGTTTTGTGATGCCTTGCGCTGTCCCGCACTTGTCGACCACAGTTCACCTCATAATCGACTTGAATGAAGTTTATCGTTCTCTCCCCAGGTTCTTTTATCCATTCATCGAGTTTCAGTCGTAGTAGTAGCCGAAATGCCTGGTCCGGCCGTCTTCTGTAACTGAGCGACAGCAGTATTCAAAAACTTTTCGCGCCAATCGATGGCTTGGCGGGAATTAGTTGGAATTGATTTTCCTTCGTTTTTTCGTTATATTTTCGTGGTGTGCATTTTGCAATAAATCGCGTATTCGTTGTTTTGTTATTTTCTATCCATTATTCTAGTGTATTTCGTATATGTATATAGTATATATGTGCATATGTATCCATATGTACGCATATATATGTATATACATACGGTTCTTTTTCGTTATCCGGAAGCAAAAGAAGAAGCGCCCCCTTCGCTCCACAAGAACTTTTCATAAAACTGTTAGTGATCATTCGAAAGCTCAAATTTCTGGCTAGCGCGATACGCGGCCTTTTTCCGAAAAGAACCTTTTTAGAACGCTGCTGCATTCAGAATAAAGTTGTATCTTACACCCGCCGCTTGCTTCTACTATTACTTTGCTGGAGTCGCGAAAAGCACATCAACGTGTAGAGGGAATCTTTTAGCGTCAAAGTTGTACGTTTATTTGGAGTTTCTTTTGAAGCGGATGAACAATTCCTAATTGAATAGCAAATATCGCACTTCACATGTGAGCTGCCTAGGCGCCGTCGATCGATCGCCGTGTTGAAACCACGGGCAGCCCCTCTCCTCCCCTCTGCTCCACTCTCCATCCCGTCGATTAGCGAACAACAAATGGCCGCGTATGTCAATCGATCTTATTTTACTTGTTACACTGCAGAGAAGCAACCTTTTCAGGAAGGGAAATAAGCACAGCGTTGAAATCGTTGAATCTTACGCTATCGAACGATTACTAATAGTCTAAAGGAGGAGCTCTGTCCTGCGAGAATGCGCACATGACCAATGCTTTCCTTTCGCTGAAGCGTTATAAGAGGCTTTTTCAAAAAACGGCTGAGTGGCGCAATAGCCAGAGATTTTAGCTTTCGAATGATTACTAACACTCTTGGAAAGGTCTTGTGACAGCGGAGAGGATCGTTTCCTCATTTGCTCCCGGGTAACGTAAAGAATTTTATATACATGTATATATGTATGTAATGATCTTTGTTGTGTCTATCTAATGCTTGTTATTATCACTTGATGAACTCTCATAGATATAGTTTCAGCTCTGCGAATTCGTATCTCAATGACGACGGTAAATATCCGTGGTGTTGAAATCATGTTCCCATTTTCGCCTTATGAATGCCAGTTGGCATATATGGATAAGGTTATTGAGGCAATCGATATGGTATGTTTCTTCATTCATAATTTTTATTTTGAATGGCGACTTTCGAAGATGACACGGCATTTGATTAGAGGTGGTGCCCTGTGATGCGCGAGTAGTCGCTGGTTCAATCCCGCTTGCTACTTGGCCTCACTAGGCCTTCCATCAATCTCTTTAGATTCCAGTCACATCCTTAAACGATGTTTGATAATGTCGAATGTACGATGTACTCCTCAAATATCGATCATCGCTGAGCGCTTTATACCTTATTCCAGGAAGGTCAATGGAGGAGCTCGTATCGCCGCGTTGCCTACTCCTTGTTTTCCTGATACCCTACCCGATTCTTTTCAGTTAGCGGGGAACAAATGAATATTCCTTCCTATTTGCTGGGCAAGAACTTCTTACGAGAGTGTTATTAATCATTCGAAACGCAAATTTGCTAGCGCGGTACATGGCCGTTTCCGAAAAAGTGATCTTATAACGCTTCACCAAAAGAAACATTTGCGTTTCACCCACGCGTATTCTCGCTGGATAGGGCTCTTTTTATAGACTTCAGTAATCATTCGATATCGTGAGATTTAGATATTCCAGGGCTGTGCCTATTTTCTGAAAGGACCGCTTCTATGCAGTCTAGCAGGAAAAATGAAATTATTTCACATACGCGAGGATGTGTCTTTGGTCAATTCACGTGCTGCGGGTTGTGGGGATGGGGTGGTTGCCGCGATCATCGATTGATTGACGCTTTGGTGAATACGTAGAAGTGCGGTCTTCGTTGTTCAATTATGAACTGTTTTTCCGCTTTGAAAAAATTCCAGATCAATCGTCTGATTCTGACACTCAAAGATTTTCTCTACAAGTTCATCTGCTTTTCGTGCTTTCAGTGAAGTAGTGGTTCAGTGGCGCGGCTGATGTTACCGGTCGTGTACCGCGCTAGTCAGAGGTTTAAGCTTTCGATTCATCACTAACACTCTCATGAAGAGTTCGTGTTGTTCATCGCATGTGGTCGAATAAGCATTTGTTTCTCGCTAACAGAAAAGAACCACCACATCACGAGCGACTGCGCTACCTTGTCACCAAATTCATTATATCAAACGTATGAATAACTGAGTTATCTAAGAGGTTTGACGCTGCTTTGGAGTCTCCGACTGGAACCGGTAAAACTCTATCACTTCTGTGTTCGACGTTGGGATGGTTACAGAAGCAGAAATCCTCATTCCAGCTCACGTTGCGGGATGTCACACAGATCGCTACTGGTAATGTTCGTGTTCGTTTTTCTGATGCTGACTCTTTGAGATATATTTTATATACCTGTAACTGACGACTACTATGCAAGAAACTCTGTCCTCGGCGGGGTTTGAACTAACGTTTCACCTTGCCGTGAAGTAGTGATAGCACGCGCCCGTGTGTGAGTGAAACGCGGGTTCGACTCCTTCTGCTCTCGGATGTCTTACATATCTCTAACCATTCTAGGATTTATACTTCATAGCTCTGCTCGAAAGCAGTAAAATAAAGAGATCTCGTAGTATGTATAATTTTCGTGTTTATTTCCAGCGTCGTCACCGCCAGTATCCTTTCTTCCACGCATTTACTACTGTTCCCGTACTCACAGTCAGCTCGCACAAGTGGTACGGGAGTTGAATCGAACGCATTATAGCAAGTAGGTGGATAGAATGGCATTTTTTCTCTGTTCAGAACCTTCGATGATGGTTTTATCTTGAATAGTGTCCGAACCACTGTGATGGGATCACGTGACCAACTGTGCATTCATGAGTGGGTTTGCAAACAATCAGATGCTCGTGTGAAGGTCTGTGTTATAATACTACCTTGAGTTCTTTTCCTTTATCTGGAGACAATGAAGAAACGACTCCTTTCGCTGGACAAAGACTTTCCAATACACCTTTAACACACGAAAGCTCAAATGTGGGTCAACTGCGCTACGTGGCCGTGTTCTGCAAAAGCCTTTTATAGTGATGTAGCGTTAAAAAAAACGATAAGTGTTCCTTACACGCGTTTTTCGCGCAAGGCAGAGCTCTTCCCGTAGAATATTAGTAATTATTCGTAGCATAAGATTCATACGATTCCAACGCTGTGCTCATTTTCTGGAAAGACCGCTGCTCTGCAGTATAGCAGGGAAAATAAGATTGATTCACATACGTGGGCATGTTTTTGGGAGGGGCGCAGGTGGGACTGACCTCGGTTCAAGCGCAGCGATCGATTGATGGAGCTGATATGATACACACGTGAAGATGCGAATTTTGTTATTCAAGCAGGAAGTTTTTCTCCGCTTTTGAAGAACTCCAGATAAAACGTATGACATTGACATGAAGATAATTGCTTCACACGTTCATATACCTTTCGTGCTTCAAGCGAAGTGAAGGTAGAAACAAACCACAGGTTTAAAACATAAATCAATTCTGAGTGTTAAAGCTTCATAAAAGGGTTTTTACAAAAAATGACCACGTAGCGCAGTAGCCAGGGATTTGACCTTTCGAATGGTCACTAACACCCATATAAAAAGTTCTTGTCCTGCCAAAAGGGTCGTATTTTCATTTATCCTCGGAAAACCGAGAAAACCCTATTTTGTGATACTTCCGTGCTGTCGCCCGGTAATGAAGCTTAGTGTAATGGTACTGAATAATCGTAAAGTGGTCTTTTCAGGCATCCGTATGTCGTGGTATGATCTCAAGACGAACGTGTCAATACTACAATAAATGGGATCGTGAGTTATTATCTCTTAGTCAGTCACTTTAAATGGCAACATACTGCCTAGTAATTAGTAAACCCTGTATGGAATGGTCTTAATCAGTTTATCCTTTGGCTGCCTTTGTTTTGTGGCTTTGTGTTATCGTCGCGCTGTGGCGAAATGACTGTAGATGTCCTGCGACACAGACGTGGTCGGTGACGCAGTCCTGGGCCCTGAACATGCCATGCTTTCCATTTTTGCGAACTCGCTGAATTGGTATCGGACTTGTCTGGTAGCATAGTAGTATTGACTTGAGACATCGTTAGGCCACCGCGAGTTATTGTAAAATCCAGATATCTTTGAAGCAGATTTGGTAATCCTGATGAAGTCGAGTGCATGGCACATCCTCAGGAGTTGATCAGGGCTGAGAGCTTTGTCCTTTAGCTTTAGAATATCATATTGTGTTCAATGAATATTTTCCAGGAACACCAGTTGACACCCTCAACGAGATATTCAGAGAGAGCGGTGCTGTTCCTGATATAGAAGATATGATAACTATCGGACGGAAGCATGGGTATGGTTTCACGATTATTATGACCACGACTCTTCGTTATACCTTTTGGTTTTCCAATCTACTAGAAGAATAGATCGTATTCTTATTGGATTGTCAACCCTCTCGGGACCGTGGAATCACTCCTCTCTTAGTCTAACCCCCAGTGTTGCAACGCTGGATGGTTTACTCCATCTCTGCATATGTAGCCACCAGCATGGAAAGACACTGAATGTGTTTTTGTATCATTAAGTTGTATTGTTGTTGTTTTCCTGTTATATTATATATAAACATATTAGTTGTTATAAGTAGGAAAATAACAACAGTAATATAATTGAAATTATACAATAATACATCAATGCGCCTTCACGCTGGGATTAGGATGCAAAGGAGGTGGAGCAGACCGTCCAACCTTGCCACGCTAGGGGTTAAAGATGCAGAGGAGGTGAATTCACGTGCAAAAGGGTCAACGAACTTCATCTGGATACTTGGATATGTGGGCGGTCCATCTTCGCGAGTGTTCGGGACCTTAGCACATGAAAATGTGCTGATTCAGCTATTTATTATGTTCACTAGAATCTTAAGGCAGGCCTAGTCGGGTGATGCTCAGGTTGCCACCACATTGACTTGTCGCTAGTCCTTGTGGATCAGAAGGAGATTACCACCTTGCGATTGATATCTACCAAGACCTGGTCATTACTGGTATGTTTATTCCTAGTTGGGCTTTCTGAGTGGAAACTCGTGCTTCTTCTCAGCTTTGAGTGACCCTGCTGAGGGTTGAACTTTCCTCTGTACTCGCAGTGCGACAGCGAGAAACACCTTCCAAGCACGATGAGGCAGTGAACCATTCGTAAGGGTTGAGTAACCTAAACAAAAACTATTCTGTTTTCGGGAGGCATTTTTCAATCCTTTGAAGGCAATTTCTTTTAGACTTTTCTCTCAGACCTAAGAAGTCAATCGTTAGCTAAAATCTTGACGATTCCATTACTTTGCTTCATTCCTGAAAACTCCTTTCTATTGCTGGTAACAACGAAACAGTTGAGCTCCACACTCGAGGCGCATCATCGCGCGTATTTTTGTTTTTATTTGGAAACTTTGTTTCAAGTTTTTTTTTCTTAAGACCACGCTCAAATTTTAAAATGCCTTATAATCATTATTTTGATTCACGCAATGGTCTGTTATAGGGCAACTTATAAAGCCCGGTACACGTGTTTCGACCTTGGCAATCTCATCAGTCGGGCGGTACCCTTCGTCTTTTGCCAATCCTGTCGGGGTTCTAGAAGAAACTTTATTCTATTGTCGACTCGATTGATCGTGTAAAATGTTTGTCGTCCCCTACTCTTAGTATGGGGGACTGGAGCACCGCGGCAGGATTGGCAAGAAACGAAGGACACCGCCCGACTTATGAGGCTGTCAAAGTCCAAACACGTGTATCGGGCTCCATAAGTTGCCCTATAACGGATCACATGCGTGGCTGAAAAAATGACTATCAGGCATATCTGGAAACTTTTTCTCCTTTTCGTAAAAAATTTTAGGAGTTTTAAGTTGAAATCTGAGAACAAACTTTATTCTATTGTTCTAAGAGCTTGAGCTTCTATTAACATTTTATATTAACGAGATAAACCTGCTAGTAATCCTAAGCTTAACGCGTTGACAACGACATGACCTGATTTTGATTTCTGCGGCGCACTACGTTTCGGAGTTAACATCTATACGCGCGCACTTCCGCACAGATCTGGTATCTAAATGATGAACTTATTTAGTTATTCCTATTCTTGTTTAAATGATTCTTAATACAATAACTACGATTAGCATTTCCACAGTACCCTGCAAAGAATTTCATATTTATGGGCAGTATGCAAATTCTAACAAGTTTCGTAAATGTACAAACACTTTGAAAAGGATTCACTAGACACATCATTCTTGCTTTGTTCGCTGAAAAGCATTAGCTTTATCTCTACTACCGATATACTACCGATAGTCTTTTTGAGGTCTTAGTCAGTAAAGCTCTATCAAATTCCTTATAGTAATTCAATCATTTACCTACGATCACTTCTGAATTTCACCACAAGCTAACATTGTCACCGCACTGTCATTATAGTTCGTCATGGGACCGCGTCGCGTGCCACACAAGATTTCAGCGTCGTTGTCGAAGAGTTAACCCTTTGACTTCCAGGGACCCTAATCTCGTGTGTCTTACGAGCAAGGCTGGACTGTCTGCTCCACCTCGTCTACGTCTGTAACCCCCAGCGACAATGTATTCCAGTGGAACGGAGCACGTTTTGTGTCGTGCTTTGCGTCATTAAGAAATCATCACCAGGAATTGCTTCAGTTGAGTTAACACCTCCATCTAAAAGCATGCTATTTTTCTACTGGATTTCCACAAATAAGGCTATCGATAGCAGAAATAGCCCCGATACTTCCTCTAAAATTTCATTCAGAAGAGAAAACTGGATGTTTGAGAAAAGTTCATATCTCGAACTATTATCGAACATTTCTATGCTGTATTATCCTTATTTGTTTATATTCCAATCACATTTAGCACCTTAAGGCCACTCAAGTGGCTTTAGTGTCGAGTGTTTACAGTGTGTCGTAAGCTTAGTCATACATTACTGATTTTGTCCAGTATACAATCATTCCTATAGAAAAATAGTACGATTTCTAGATGGAGGTTGTTAGTCAACTAAACCATTACCTAATGTGAATCCTTAGTGACGTAGAACGCGATAGAAAATATGCTCTATTACATTGGAGTGTATCTTATCGGTGGAAGTTAGAGACGCAGACGAGCTGGGGCAGACAGTCCAGCCTTAAAAGTTGGACACACAGAGGGTTGGGTCCTTGGAAGCAAAGCGTCAAGCAGGCGAAGCCGTAATCTTCTTTACGCTCTTCCAGCGCTCGGTGAAGACCTTTTCAGAAACTACGTATGGTTTCAGAATCAATCAAATTATGCTCTAATGACTTTCAGAAGCCTCATAAATGGCCATCCACACACCCTAACCGTCTCGGTGCTGTTTGTTGCAAATGTTGCAAAATCCTACCAGCACCACCATCCACACACCCGTGGCGACTAAGTACTGCGTGTCGAGTGTGGACGCATTCTTATTTTCGTTGCAATAGCTCATCAAGAGGCCTTTCCAAAACAAGCAAAGTATTGGAATTGCTGAGAATTAAGGTATCAAATCGCCACTGAAAGCATAGAAAAGCAAAAAAAGGCCTTGTCCCTAAGGAGGTGAAAAATGCGTTCCGTCAAAGGATTTGTACCCTTAATATCTACGTATGAATTTGAGCTCTATATCTACTTGCAGTTACACGATCAGCATTGAATTCAGTTACGTTTGTGAATGATAAATTTTTTGCCAGTTCAGTTGTTTCCGCTGGCATGAAGAGCTTTTGTTTGAAGTTATGCTTGGAGTGCTTATGAGAAATGGCGCTTTATGGCCTCACACTAAGTGCTTGATGTTTGGATATCCGGTTGAAGACCAACGTTGACTGATAGGCGGCGTCGCACTGTCGCTTGCGCGGCAATCGTAAGAGACGGCATCTGCATTTATGGTTGTCTGCGCCTGCCTTCCCACGAGATGCTCCTTTTTCTCGAGACACGACGCCGCCATTACAGTAGCTTAGTGAGATTTGACGTCGCGCGAAACAGTATGAAACGCAGCATTTGGTACCTGCCTAAGATATCTTGAGATGAAGCTATAAGGACAGCCGTAGCAATACGTAAAGTTTCCAGAAGCCTTGTGGACGACGAATGCAAGGAAACGAATCGAATGCAGGAAGTGCTGTAATTTGCCCATTTTTGTGATAACGGTTCGCATACGAAAAAAGAAAAGACACTAAGTTGTCAAGCTTTGGGCCAAATTCGAGAAGTTTTGGGCGTTGCCTTACAATGTTATGCGGTGGAATCACCGAACTTTATCTTGTCTATCGCTGCTGAATCATATTATTGTCGTTTTAGGATCTGTCCATTTTTTCGTTGTCGACAAATGCAAGAAATGGCCGAATTGGTGTTGCTGCCGTATAATTACATCATTGATCCTCAGCTGAGGAAACTCCATAAAATTGACTTGGCCGGAAGTGTAGTTATATTTGATGAAGCACACAACCTGGTTAGTAGTTCAACAAGTATCCTGTGGTTTCTCCAACCATGTCATTCTTGATTTTAAAGGAGAATATCTGTGAAGATGTGGTGTCAGTGGAGATCTCGTCTGTTCACATTTCGCTTGCGATACAGGAGCTGAAAGATGCAATTGAGTGCCTACAGAATGAAATCGAGGAGAAACGAATTGAAATGGTTGGGTTATTGAAAAATTGTGAAATAACTTGAGAACACGTCTTTCATTAATCGTCGACGTGTGAAATGAGAAATGAGAATTAGCTAACGAACCATCCTTTTATTCCAGCCTTACGCTCACTTGGTGTATCTTCTTGAAAGAGCGATAACCAACGAATCGGCGACTTGTTCCATTCCCGTGTTTGTAATTTTCTCGTAGTATTAATGTAAAGCTATGGTATCTATGAGCGTCAGTTCGTTCAGCAAAACCCGTTTTTCAAACCTTTAGGGACACGGCCCTTTTCGCTTGTTTTTCACACGTTTAGTTATCATTAGATAGCTTAAATCCTTGGGAGTACGACACTGTGCTCGTTTCCTGAAAAGGTCCTTTTTATATGCCTGATAATTCTTTTGAGCCATGCATGTGGTTTGTTTTGAGCACTTACACAGTGCATTGCGTGTTTTCGTTCAAGATATGATATTTAACGATAACCAGCCAAGAGTAATCGAGTGTATAACGCTGCCCGTTCGGTAATTTAGCACTTAACGGCCTCGTGTAAAACTTTGTCGTCGGTTACTCTGTGTAAAGGGTAGATACCCGTGACTCAATTATAAGACAGCGTGCAACTGACGAGGCTGCGAAGCCGAAACACGTGTATTGCACTGTTGAAGTACCCATAACAGACCACATGCATGGTCAAATATAATTATTAGGCTTATTAAAATTTGAACGTGCTTTCAAGAAACAGTAGAAACAAAAGGTCCTTTTTAGTGCGCTGTAACGAGGAAATTAGAATTGACTTTCATGCGGCGCACTATCGCGTGTATTTTCGTTGTTTAGAAAATCTTTCTCCAGTTCGTAGAAAATTATAAGCTGTTTTGTGTAAGAATTGTGGAGGGAACTTTGCTCTATAGATGTAAGTGCGAAATTTTCATTTTCATTTAATATCGCTAAATAAGCTTAAGCTTGAATCCCACCCCCATCTCACCTCCCCCTCCCCCCTAAGCCTCGTAGACTGGCTCGGCTCTGGTATGTTATTAGCTGTGTGAATAGGATTTTGCAGCGTTAGCAAGCAATCAGTACCGAGGTGTCTAGAGTTTGTAAATCATCCTTTAGCAGACCTTTAGTAGTTATATGATAGCACAGGACTTGATGATTCTGAAGTCAAATTTAGCTCCTCACGGTACCATGGAGGAAGTCCTCTGCTTGTCTGACCACCTCCCCCAGCGTGTCATTGTAGACGGAGTACCCTCCAATGATAACGCCACACGCTTTAGCCATTATCAGGTGCAGCACACTGGGTGGTCAGTCACGCAGGGGATTGGGTCCACGGTCTCGTAAGGATCAATTTTTGAGATCTTCATAGAAAGCTAGAGGAGCGGAAGGATTGGGTTTCGCACTCCTAGGCTCAGGACTAGGATTTAAAGCTTTTTCATTGGGCACTTTCATGCCTACGAAACGATAGAACAAAGTTTCTTCCACCGTAATATTGAAAACATAGAAATTTCTACAGGAGAGAAAAAAGAACGTAATCAACGCGGTAATGCATGCGGAATGTATAACTCAGTTTTATTTCCACTGCTACACCGTTCTGGAAAGACCCTTCTAGAAGCAGATTCAATCTTGAAACCGCCGGGACTTCAGCTATCGAATGACTATTTTAAATCTGAGAAAAAGTGATGAATGCCTTGATTTCAAAGGGTTGCGAATGGGCTGCGATAAGGGTATTGTACTTTCTTCTCTTCTAAAACATAATACATCATGCACTTCTTTTGAATAAAACGACGTCTATAAATACTATAACTTTCGTTGATACTGTAAGAAAACTACATATTCAAATAGAGTTGAACCAAGTACGTTCAGGCTCTGAGGAATGCGAAATCGCCGAAACTTCTCGAAGAAAATATACCACCCGAGCGTAAGTTTTGAATAAAGGATCGGTTTGTCCAAATTAACTATTTTCTGGATAAGTAGACTGTGCTCTGGTATTGTTCAGGACCAGTCATCGCTCCCATTTGGTAGTAGACCGTTAGACGCCGAGAAACAAAAACAACCTCCCTTTCAAATAAACGATGCGGCCATACTTCTAGGTCAGTAAGAAATTCAATGTGTAGCTTAGGATTTCGTTCATTGTCGTACGTGCTACGCTTTTTTCACTTTAGCAATGCTCTTTGATCTTGAGGTAAAAGTCGAGGAAATCTTTAACGATGAAACAGGCCGAAATTTGGAAGGTTTTCCTGGAAAGGTGAAAACTGCGTCGTTTTGATCTCCCTATTTTCAATATTATTGTTTGGTACTTTTCGGTTGTCGGGATGCATTTTCAACTTTTTGAGGACAAGACCTTTTTGAAGACGCCTTGGCACTGTGCTATAAAAGCGGAAATAAAATTGAGCTTCACACTCGGCGCGTACTTTTGTGGATGACTAAGTGAATGAGATTTTCAATATTGGCAGCAAACGATACCGCGGAGGCTGGGGTTTCTGGATGGTTTTTATTAGAAACACTGTTAGTACTAATTGATAACATGAATTTAGCTGATTCTGAAAATAGGTTTGATTCTTGAAAATTTCTCTATTGTGAGCTCGGAGAGCAGGGAAAAGATTGAGTTTGTACTTCCAAGCTTAGCCTGCGTAGACTAAGGATTAGTTGCGGTTCATTGGGCAGTTTGCAAAAATAAAACTCCAAACTCGTAGATCGGTAGAACAAAGTTTTCTCTACAGTAACATAGCGTAGAAAGAGTGGTGTCAAAGCAAGCACTGATAATGAAACGGTTCGAGCACGCGCCCTAGGATAGGATTTTTGTGAGGTTCGAGTCCCACCTGACGCAGAAAGTTTTGCATATCACTCTACATCAATGGGCATATTTCTCTTACAAATTTGTACAGAGGACCTAGAAACTTCCACGAAACGAAGAGAAAGATCTTGTTTAAATGACTTAAAGCCCACGACAGTACGCGCAGAGTATGAAATATGATCTTGTTTTCGCTGCTACAGCGCTTTGAAAGGGCTTTTTCTAAAAGAAACCTAGTGCTTAAATTGCCGATATTTGAGCAGCCGAACGCTATCTTATGTTCGAGGAAACAGCCAAGTCCTCTTCAAAGAGTCGGAATGAATCCCGGCGGCCAAAAAAAACCTATTGTATTTATTCTAATCCTGGTTGAAGGTATTTCCTGGTGATCGGCTGTTTGAAACATTTGAGAGTGTTGGTATATCATTTGATAAAGCTGAAGTGTTCTCCAAAGTGCTCTCGGATATAAGTGAATATTCGCAGCAAGGAAGTGGGTTATCCGTCTAATCTACGAAAACATCAAATAACAAATTGGCCGCCTTTTAGCTGAATCAAATCCTTCGTTAGCTGAAAGAGGAAAGAATCTTGAGCTTCTAAGCAACTTTATCTCTGTGGCCTATTTGAGTTTGTCGAAGGAAGCCGCTTTAGCAATGGGTAAAAACAAGGTGACTGTTTTAGTGCAGTGGATCGATAACTTCTAAGTTGGAATTTTACTTTAAGGTCAATGGAAACATCGATCTGAAATGTCAGAAAATCAGTCTAGATTCTAGAAAAATTGCACGACATTTCAAACTCTACGTTGTGAAGGAAGAGGGGACAGCATCCAAACCGTCTTCTGTGAGTTACTTAGTCGGTTGGATTTTGCGGACCCATACCGCGCCTTTTTTTCAGCGTGGGAACGGCTCCACCTCCTCTGCTCCGATTAGTCGCCGACTACAGTACTACTTTACGTTGCAATAGCGCACGCCATTCGGTCTAAAACTAATCGTGGGTCTTGCAGCGAAAGGTAGTATTGTAGTTGGCAACTTCGGGACAGAGGAGTTGGAGTGCCCATTATGGGTCCGCGGAAGTCAACCGGCCAACTGGAGAAATCAGTGGTTTATAACTGGTGACAGACATCAACGATGTTTAATCTATCGCTTGTAGACAGTCATGAAATTTTGGTGTTTCACATCGTCAATTGCTATGAAGGCGCTGAAAATGAATGGAGTACGGACTGTTATAGTGACGAGTGGCACCCTTTCTCCTCTGCCGAATTTTGTCAGAAATATTGGACTGTGAGGACTCTTTACTTCCGATTAGTTTTCAGCTAGGGCACATGTCTATCGATTCAGGGATTTCGGCAGTACGCTGGAAAATCAACACGCAGCCAAAAGTGATCAGATTATTACAGCTGTGTTAAGCAAATCGCCATTCACTGGACGTGTTCTGAACGGATCTTTTCAGAATAGGTGATTTTTTTTCCCCCACATTTGGTGTTCTTTTCCTCTTGGAAGCATCTGTGGCATAGTGATCAGAGGTGCTCTCTGCGACACAAGTGGTCGATCAACCGATGGTCGATAGTACGATCTTGCGCTCAAGGTTCATCATGCTCCATCCGTCCGGAGTCGGTGCATCGGTATCAGACTAGTCTGGGAGGATAGGAGTACTGCCTTGATACATTAGTAGGCCACCACGATTATTGTTAACGCCACGTATGCTATCACTCACCTCATTCGATCTTAGATGAACACGAACACAAGGCACATCCCGCAGTATTTCATCCCCCAAGAGCTCCATTTTTTATTCTGATTCTTCCCAAGAGAAGAGCTAGATGGGCTAGTGCAGTGATTGGTGAGGAAGTGTATCAAAAGAAGGTGATTGAATTCTATCTTCTTCACAAGCATTCTCTTGTGATCAGTCATCGGACGCCTTATAGGGAACACCTTAGTCCGGTTATTTCTGGGATCACAAGGAGATTATCTTGATCAGAATTTATTATCCTCCAATGATAAGAAGAAATTCTCAATCAGCATCCCAAGCAACACGTGCGATATTCGAAGACTTCTGTAAAGAATAAATGAAAGGGAACGAGTCGAATGCAAGAGTTAATGGGAACACCACAGTGTGGATAATGGGTCGTGTAAAATAAGTAAGTGAAAATTAAGCGTTTTTAGATTTTTTTATCGGAAATAGCATGGAATTAACCTTTTCCGGGCGTCTTTTGATCGCTTTTCGCAAGCGGCTTGATATTTTCGTTAATGATCAAAGATGTAATTCTTCATTTTGAAAAAAAAATCCAGTTTTTGTATTACGGTGATACTTCATAGTTTTCTCTACACGCTCAGTACTTTTTATGCACATAAATCTCTTATGTGCGAAGGAAATCTCTGTGTGAAGCGTTCTCCTTATTACTCCTATAGCGCACTACAAAGATCTCAAGAACCAAATTCAGCTTCAGAATTTCTTAGGTCCTTACTGTCGAATGAACACCAGTTTAGTTCAATGAAAAACCATCTAGAGACCCTAGCAGTGCAAACAAAGTATTCCAAAAGTGAAACATAATTTTATCTTCGATCTTACGGCGTACGGTACTTTTCTGTTGACGGCACAAGATGAGGAAACGATTCTTCTCGTTGGACAAGAACTTCTCTGAGGAGTTTCAGTAATCTTTCGAAAGCTCAGATCTTTGGTTAGTGTGCTACGCGGCCATTTTCTGAGGAATTCTTTTTATGACGCTTCAGCGAAAGAAAACATCTGTATTTTATACCGAATAATTCTCGCAGGACAGAGCTATTCCTTCAGACTTTAGTAATCATCCGATAGCGTAGGATTCAGCGATTCCAGCACTGTGCTTATTCTCTGGACAGATCGATTCTCTGTAACGCAGCAGGGAAATTAAGATCAAGTTCCACATACCAGGCCTGCTTGTTTAGCGGCTATTACGGTCGGGGTGTCGGATCGGCCGTCCCCGGCTATCTAATGATCGATGGTGCTTCGGCAGGTCACATGTCAAGAGCGATTTTGGTTATTCAATAGGAGTTTGTTTCTTTTCCGCTTCTAATGAAACTCCAGATAGTGAAACGTAAAACTCGTTTATTGGAAACAAACGTTTCATATGTTTTTTCCTACTTTCCAGCTAGGTGATAGTGGATATCGTACGGCCAGTGTGTAACACGAATTTTCATCTCAAATTTCACGAGCGGTTTACAGAAGGGGGTTGAGTGGAGCGCATGTGCCAGAGTGGTTAGAATTGTGCACTGCCTCGCACAAAGCTCGATGGTTTCGAGTTCCACGTCCATAGGCTCACCAAACCATCCATCCCCCGGGTCGGTGAACTGATACTGGATTTTTTTTGGGGGTTTTCAAAAACAGTCGAATCTTTTGATATAGTTTTGATCTAACAGCAAAAATCTAATCGAACTGAGGAGGTGGTGATGGTACAGTGTCATAGTACACTGTGCCATCACCACATACGCCACCCTCCTTGCTTCAATGCAGGGCTGAATGTGGGGCGGGGGTCACTGATGAGGAGGACGAACCTCCGAAACACCGGTGTATGACCCTGGGCTTACCAACCCCTTTTTTGAGCTTAAATCATTCTTTTTTTTGGAATTATATTGAATGTTTTTTTGGGGGTTTCAAAAACAGTCGATCTTTTGATATAGTTTTGATCTAACAGCAAAAATCTATCGACTGAGAGGTGGTGATGGTACAGTGTCATAGTACACTGTGCCATCACCACATACGCCACCCTCCTTGCTTCAATGCAGGGCTGAATGTGGGGCGGGGGTCACTGATGAGGAGGACGAACCTCCGAAACACCGGTGTATGACCCTGGGCTTACCAACCCCTTTTTTGAGCTTAAATCATTCTTTTTTTGGAATTATATTGAATGTTTTTTTGGGGGTTTCAAAAACAGTCGATCTTTTGATATAGTTTTGATCTAACAGCAAAAATCTATCGACTGAGAGGTGGTGATGGTACAGTGTCATAGTACACTGTGCCATCACCACATACGCCACCCTCCTTGCTTCAATGCAGGGCTGAATGTGGGGCGGGGGTCACTGATGAGGAGGACGAACCTCCGAAACACCGGTGTATGACCCGGGCTTACCAACCCCTTTTTTGAGCTTAAATCATTCTTTTTTTGGAATTATATTGAATGTTTTTTTTGGGGGTTTCAAAAACAGTCGATCTTTTGATATAGTTTTGATCTAACAGCAAAAATCTATCGACTGAGAGGTGGTGATGGTACAGTGTCATAGTACACTGTGCCATCACCACATACGCCACCCTCCTTGCTTCAATGCAGGGCTGAATGTGGGGCGGGGGTCACTGATGAGGAGGACGAACCTCCGAAACACCGGTGTATGACCCTGGGCTTACCAACCCTTTTTTGAGCTTAAATCATTCTTTTTTTGATGATACTGAATTGATCGTAGACTTGTCTGGGAGGATAAGTAGCATTGAATCGATACAGCGGGAAGCCACCTCGAGTCATTGTAAAGGCCAGATATGCATTCAATCACCTCGAACGAGATTAAAAATTGATGACAAATGCATGGTGCATCCCTCAGGAATTGATTAAGTCCTAGCGCTTCATCCTTTATCATAAAAGAGTGTTTTCGAAAAAACGGCCACGTAGCGCAGTAGCCAGAGATTTGAGCTCTCGATGATTAATAACACTCTTATGCAAAGTTCTTGTCCAACCAGAGGGTCGTTTCTTCATCCCGTGCCGTCTAGCGGAAGATGACGTAGTGTAATAAGACTTTCCAGAAACAAGCACTATGTCGAAATTGTCAAGTTATGCCTATGAATGACTACTGAAATTCTGGAAAGATCTTGTCCAGCTAAAAAGATCTCTGGAACTTTGACTGTTGAAAACGACTCTTATCGTCCGAAAAGGGTAAGATCATTCTTTGAGTTATTTTCATGCAGCAATTCAGCCCGTCTTTCAACTTTTATAAAGTGGTGCAAAAGTGTCTTAAAGGTTCTGTTTCACTTCGTCTCTTCGTTGGCCGTCTCCTGTTTTTGAGAATTTTTTGGTTAACTTTTTGGTACTTTTCACTTTTCAACTCCTTCATATGTTTAGACATACTAACACATACGCTGTCGGTATTGCCGAGTCGATTATCTCGATAGCGAAAACTGTTCCACAAGGTAACAAATCGTAATTAGGTCATGGTGATCTATTAACTTATCATTAATGTTTAATCATAGGTATTCTTGTTTTCTTCGCATCGTATAACCTTATGGACCATCTCATCTCAAAGTTCAAGGAATTGAAAGATTCTAACCAGAAGTTCTCGTCGAAAAGTTACTGGGATCAAATGACCGAAGCGAAGTTAGTGGTGGTTGAACCGAAGCAAAAGGTTAGTTTAATGTTTCTTTTATTTCTGCCTTTTCTTTTGTAAGGATACAATATTTCCAGTCTCATTTGGCGAGAGTCCGCTCTGAGTTTCACTCGTGGTGTTCAAAACGAGCAAGGTGCCATGTTCTTTGCGGTTTGCAGAGGAAAGGTGCTGCTGAATGCCTAGCGTTTTCTCAGAATAGGCGAATGTTATTGAGACCTATTTCTATCAGTTTTTCCTTGCTTCTTTAGATTTCTATATTAAGCGCAGGTTAGCGAAGGTATTGACTTTTCCGACAAGTGTTCTCGGGCTGTCTGCATCATTGGAGTACCTTACCCACCGCTAATGGATGTTCGGATCTGTTTAAAGCGACTTTATTTGAACGAGATCAAAGCAGAAGACAAAATGGTACTTTCTTAGTGTTTGACATCAGTAATGTATGCTTTTACAAAAAGTCTTTCTGGTACTTTTCCGTTATCTGTAATCTTTTTTAACCCATTCGACAGGACCTTTTTCCATTTTTCTCAGACTTTTGGTAGTCGTTCGATAGCTCAAAACTCGGTGATCTTAGTATTGTACTGTACTTGATTACTGAAAAGGTATGTTAATCGCGCTGTAGGAGCGAAAATAAATTTTGCTCCGCACTGGGAGCGTTTTTTTTTTGCTCGGCTAGGCTCTGTGGATGGCACTTTGCAATATTAGCAACAAACAATCAACATAGAAACTTTTACGGAACGGAGAATGAAAGGTACTTTTCCGATTTCCGATCCAGTTCAAACGCTCGTAGAAAAGTTGTTTTTTGCTAGTTTTTGAAGTCTCAGTCATTCGATAGCTTGATCTTCAAAGATTTGAAAATGTTGCTCACCACTCAATTCTCTTAGTCTATTTAAAAATGTATTTTATTTCCTTTAGACTATTAATAGCCACTTGATAGTTTACATCTTATGAATTCCAACGATGTATTTGGTTTTTTGAAATGACTCTTTAGTGGGTTTGATGAAACAGCCAAAAGACGATTGGATTTCTTAAATTCGGCACCAGAAAAGCGCCGTGGCTTAGCGGCCATATTGTGAAATCTGTATCAGCCTACCGGCAAAGCACGTTGGTTTGGTGTCAATGTTGCGCTGCGCGAAACTCAACATTCTTTTGGCTGCTACAGTGCAGTAAACAAAAACCAAACACATTTTTGAAAGTTACGAGAAAGCCATCGAGTGATTGCTCAAAGTCTAAAGGAACGCCTTCATTCAGCGAGAAATGTTTGAATGAGAGACACAATTTTATTTTTGCTGTTACAGCGCAATAAAAGCATCATTCTAAAATAAAATGCATCCCCAAATCTTTTGAGATATAGCTATTCAATGACTACTTGTACTTTGAAACCAACGGGGGGGGGGGGGAACTTTTCCATGGCGCTGGAAGCGAGACCGAGTAACCGAAATGATCCGAATAAAGTTCCAGATAAATATCGAAGATAGCGCCTATTCAAGGCGGCTTTGAGATCACCGCATGTAGCGCGATTCGAAAGTAGCGCAGTTATGTGTGCTGAAGGTGAAACGTAATCTTCTTTTGGCTGCTACAGCACACTTGTATGGACCTTTCAGGGACCAAGCAGACGGAATCGCCGAAATTCATATCGATTGATTACTGAAAGCCCACGAAAAACGCTCTGTCCAATGACGAGCGCGCCTAAACGCGCCGAGTGTGAGACTTAATCTCATTTCGCTTCTCTAGCGGGCTGAAACGTCATTTTGGAAAGTAATTTTGAGCTAAATTTGTCGAATTTAAGCTATTGAATGGCTACTAAATTGCTAAAGATGCAGGAAATGCGTTGTTTTTAGAGAGTTGAAATTATTACGAATAGTGGAAATACCCGTTTTTCTTTCCGGATTTCTCGAAAAGCTGTGTCAATGCCGATGCTTTTGCGCTGTTACAGAATCAAAGCGCCGACGACTGGTATGTTACAGAGGGTTATCGTGCGGTGAATCAAGCGCTAGGACGTGTACTGCGACATGTGAATGACTTTGGCGTGGTTACATTGTTAGATGAGAGGTCAGAATTTGCTGTTTTTCGGCTTGTTCAAATCTGCTGAAGATGGCGAGCTACGAGTAAAATTTGGAATCTCGTGTACACTCTAATCTCAACCATAGAATCTCCACGAGCTCACGTTTCCAATAGTTAATCATCTTGAGGCCCTTGCTGTGCCTTTCTGTTGGCCATTTTTTAGCTTCAAAGGATAAAGGATAAAGCTCTCGCGTTGATCAATCCCTGTGGGGCGCGCCATGCATTTGTCTTCAATTTTAACTTCGTTCAAGGTGACTTAATGCATATCTGGCCTTTCCAGTCACTCACGGTGGCCTTCCGCTGTATCGAGTCAGTGCTGCTCATCCTCCCCGAAAGGTCTGAGACCAGTCTGGTTCCCATTTACCAACCGAGTAGTGAATGGATGGCTGGGTGAGACCAGAGCGCGAGATCGAATCATCGACTTGTGTGCGTCGCAGAGCACCTCTAACCACTGCGCCACATGAGCTCGTCTTTTTAGTTCTACAACGAAAATCAAGGCACACGAAGAGTGGTAGCGTAACAGGGTCCCCCGGTAGTATAGTGGTCACTACGAGGCCTCGAAAAACATGAGAAGAGGATTCAGCTCCTCTCCAGTGTTCAAAGTTGTGCATATCACTCAACGTTCGTGTATAAATCTGATAATTATTATTCGAGTCAACAATTCTGTGGTCTGTTTATGAGTACATGTACAGGCCGATACACGCGTTTCGACCTTGGCAGCCTCGTCAGTTGGGCAGCCCCTTCATCTCTAGTCAATCCTCTCGGGTGCCCCTACATTGAGTAGGCGACGACGTACAATTTACATGTACTGTCAAGTGAAATAAATCACTAGATCGGCAGTGTTTCATACTCGATTGCTCTTGGCTGGTATATCTGAAATATATACTGTTCTTTTATAGTGTTTTTCTGAGATCATGCTCAAATTTCAATATCTTTTATATAATACAAGAGCAATCGAGTGTGAAACACTGCCGATGTAGTGATTTATTTCACTTGACGGCACGTGTAAATCGATCGTCGTTGCCTACTCTGAGTAGGGGGCTGGAGCACCTCGAGGGAAGCGGGCTCTGCACGACTGACGAGGCTGCCAAGGCCGAACCACGTGTGTCGGGCTGTACAATTGCCCATAAACAGACCACATGACATGTTGGTTCAAGTAATAATTATCAGATACATTGAAATTTGAGCGTGGTCTTAACAAGTCACTTGAAAGAAACGGTTTAATGTTCTGGTATATAGTAATGATATCATAACGCTGCTGTTGAAAGAGCGAAGTAAAGAATTCTTGTAGGACCTACACGAGTTTAGGTTTGGAAAAATCAACAAGGAGTATTTCCCGTCGTGGATGAGAGCATCAATCAAAGTTTTCGATAAAGGTTCTGAGTTTCTATCATCAACAACCGATTTTTTCGCGAAGCGGAAATTGGAAATTAGAGTGAGCTTAATGTCCATTTGAATGTGGCTGGAATATTCCTTCAATGAAAACAGTATTTTTTAAGAAAACAATAACTCCGTTGGTTTCTCCTGCTAAAAAGCGAAGTGGACCTTCATGCAGATCTAGAAGTCGCGCGACTGCTATTCCGTCAGGCGATGTGCAAAAAGAGTTTGTTGGCGCTCTTCTCTTTTATGGTCCATTACGCTTTCGAATTTTATTTTGTACAAGCTCCGTCATGGAATATGGAGAACAATTCGTACTAACTGCGATTTTGATAGGTGTGTTTTGGATTATGATTTATACGCACGGCCCCTTCCGTGCTCTCTGGAACGTGCGCCGACAAATGTCTCAACAAAGAAGGAGTCTTCCAGTGTGACCAGCCTTTTATCAATCTGTGTAGGTGTTATGTAGATGCAATTTTTTGATCTATAATATTAGACCGTTTATTTTGAGTTGTTTAAAATGTTGGATGGTTTTGATTGAAGAAAGTGTAGTCTTTTTTATTTGCTGGAACTCAATTTTAATCCACATTCCTAATCTAGAGAAATGTAGCAGTCTAATCCTGATTTTTAGCCCTATTTTCTGTTTCATATGTAAAACAAATTCTAGGATTTTTGGCTTTTGAAGTGGTAAGCATCTATACAAAGCCCTTTCGGGACCGTGTGTACTAAAAAGAGTACACTGACCTTTTTGTGGTAATTTTCGGCCAGCACAGACCTTTCACTAAGCTTTCAGTAGATACTTTATAGCTCATTTCGCTTATTCTGAGAGTATGTTTGATTTCTGATCTCTTCTGTATAGAGCGCTGTAAGAGTAAAAAGAAGAACACGTTTTGTACTGGGAGTGCTTAACCATTACTTGAACTTCATAGCGGGTTTACTAGTAGTAAAAGAGTGTATGAGCTAATATTCGACACATCGCATGCAGTGTACACTATTGGTTTTGGCATACTATCATGGAGTTTCGAATCTTCAGTTTTTTTTCATAAACAGGAGTTCTTTATGAACAAAAGCATGTGAACGTGTGGAGAAAATTGTGGAGAGGTCAAGTGATTGTGAAAAATATGAAAATTTCCTTCTTAACGGAAAAAGAAAAAGCCAAACATATAACGCAAAATGACCGCTGCTTGCGAATTGCACCTTGCGCGGCGATGTTATCTGTGATCCAGTGGATTAATCTACACAGTCTGTGGAAAGCTTATAAATGTGTACCATGTAGTATTGAAATATCACGTATTCACAACCTACTGAGTACTCAAAAATAATGTAGTCTTACAAAATCTCTTGCCTCGCTGTCCACAGCAACTGGCAGGGAAGTTCTTGGTGCTTGAGTCTGATGCTTGTCTGCGGTGTTGTGGTTGTTAAGAGTAGATCTTTTCCTGCAATCTATGCTTAAGGAATTTATCAGGAGTAGAGTCGTCATGTTTCGTAACAGGACTTGATCACGCAACTATTCGAGGGATTTCTGTTGTTTGAAAGTAACGTAAAGGCATGTGACAAACCTCCGTTTATCCATAGGCTGATGGTTTCCACTGGTGAAAATTTGGATACCCGTCTGGACCTCATATTTGAGGAAGATGATTTCATTCATCATGGTAGTTACGACTAGTCGGGAGTTCCTAATGTTGTAGACAACGCTTGACAGAGCACTTTCAAATATCGCTGCTGCAGAATAGCAGTCTGTAGCGGCGCCTCATTTGAATGAAAATGATACCCATCAATTAACGGTTTTTTTTTTTGTTTGGGTAGAATCTGCATGCAGCTCCAGAAATACTGCAAGTAGATTAGATTTGCGAGTAGTGAATGTGCCCAAAAATGGCCTTTGGTTGGAATCTGATGGTATTTGGCTCTAAGTTGTTGAGAAACAGATGAAAGCGAAACGTATGGATAAATTCAAACAAATAAATCACTTTTGCCTCCTAACTTTTTGTGACTAAATCATAAGTGTGAAAGTCTATTTTTACGTAAGTTGCTCTTCAACGCCTCCCAGAAAAAGCCGTATTTCTGATTCTTTTGTTCGTTCTTATTATAACTTGAGATCAAGAGAACAACATGTTGCAAGAGATGGGATGAAGCTCTTTTCTTCACTTGTATCAAGGAAATTCCTAGTATAAGCGTCTTGTGGGCGTAAAGAGATGTTTAAAAGTTGCGCAGTTGGCAGTCTCTGCTAATCTCAATCTCACAATGCGCTGGCACTCGTACAAACTTAATCGTTAAGTTTATGTCTTGAATGTTACTAGTCATTAACTAACTTATGCAGGTAGTAATAAAGTTGTGGTTTGTTTCCTCAGCAAACACAGCTCCTCATGGGTTTTCCTCGGTCGACTCACGCAAATCCCATCGCGCTTTCTTTATAACTCTCTCTACTTCTGCTGATCTATGTAAAAAATTAGCCCGACTAAATCCAGGCTTTCCGCTTCATTTATAACTCTTAGCCAAGTTACCGGATGAACGTGGGTCGATCTTCTCAAGTTGGTTGACTTTATTAGATGAAGCGGTAGCCAAGCACTGCGAGACGAAAGTTAGATTCTGTCGTATTCAATTGACAAGTTCTTTGCTCTTATAATATGAAGTATTCCCATGTTTTGGATACTGATGGGTTTTTTTTTACTTGTGTAATAAGTTCTCTTATGAATTGTGTTTAAAATGATAGTTCAGATAAAATATCAATAAATAATCTAAGAGAGACAAGCTTTTCAAGGCCGACGATGTTGCGTCGAAATCCGAACCATTTACGAATGTAAATAATTTCGAGATCAGAGATGAACTGGAATCTCCTTCGACTAGTGAATCTATCCTACAATCGTCTAGAAAAAGGCTAAAGTTGACGGTTAGTTTCATTCAAGTTGTCAATGAATTTAGGTGGTAAATTGAGTTCACTAGTTGATCTCGAATCAATTGTTTCACAAATTATCAAAAAGTATATTATACTTAGTTAACGTTTTGAATGATAGGACATTGACTTTACATGGTATAAATGCAGATCAAATGTATTGTGGTTTTTTTCCGTTATCTGGAAGCAAAGGGAGAAACGACCCCTTTTGCTGGACAGGGAATTTCCATAAAAATGCTGATAATTATTCGAAAGCTTAGAAATCTGGAATCTGCGCTGTATACTGCTTTTTTGCTCATGCCTCTTGATAAGCTGCAGTCATGAGGCTGTAAAGCGTTGAAGGCGAGCGTTTTTTCCCCACACTTAGTGGGATGGATATTTTCTAAGCGGGATATGTATTTCATTATTGAACTCCTACCTGTCCATCAAAAAGATCGTAACTTCTCATCAGTATCGAGATCCATGGGAAGTCGGTCTTGAGGATCAATCATATTTATATAGATCAACATCAGTGGTCCTCGCTTTACACATTCGCTTACTGTGTTCTTGAATACTCTCATATTGCCTGGATAGCTGTGCTTTCTTGATTTACTCATTACCAAAAGTATTATTTGTATTTTTTTGTGGATGGGATGTTTTCGAGGAAATAAATAATTCACCGTGACATTCATTACAGCGAGCATCTGTCGATGGGCACCATGTTTGCTCAGAACGGCAACGAGAAATCGATGTTTTTTCACTTCCTCGTGGTTATAGAGAAGCGACGCTTGTAGATGTAAAGCAATATTTGAACACTGTAAGTATCGCCTAAGTTTTGATAGTACCGCTCGTAATATAGAGGTTTTTCTTTTAGCTTACGAATATCGGAAAGAAGGATCAAGTGGCGGCGATTGTGATGAAATTTGCGATGAAAGAACATACTTTTGAGGAGATGCTTAGTCGCTTAGAAAACGAGTTGTTACCTGATTATCCCGAAGCATTCTTAGGTAGGTATGACGCTGCTTCTAATAAGTACTGGAGATGTTTACTCGTAGTGGTGCCGTACTTTATTTTCACAAAGCAAGCATCTCACTTTATATATCAATCATTCGTATTGACTTTGGCATGGGAATTTCTTCATTATCAAATCCCTAAATATTTAATGTTGCTTTTAGTGTTTTCAACATTCTGTTACTATGATATTTCAGGAGCATACTGTATCATTGACAAAAAAGAGAACAAGCAACGGATTCTTCAAAGAGCGTTAAGTCTTCATTTGAAGCTATAAACCTTTATGTGATCTATTACAAGTGCCTTAAGTGTTTCTGTGGAAAAAAATCTGTGTTCAGTATTGACTTAGTCGTTGAAGAGAGTTTTCGTTGACTTTTCAGTTTTTGTCCACAAAATGTATTCTTTCCTCATACTTTTAGCAGATGAATCTTCAAGGTGTGATTATCTTTGTAAAACGTAAATTTTACGAGCACGAAGAAGAGGTTTGGAAAAATATTTTCACCGCATTATAGTAAGAATATTCGTTCCTATCACTCACTGAAGCTTCGCTTTTTATATTTTGAATACTTGGTAATTTTTATGTGGTTTTATTTGAATGAAATATCCTTTTCTTGATCGAACTATCTTTGCAAAAAAAAAGCTGCAACCGTATCATTTCGTAACATATCTAGTAGGACAAGCTTTCTAACATCGCTGTTGTTATCATCTTCCACAGAGCTCCAGTCTCATCTGATGATTTGTGGCTTTTGTTAATTCTCTGTTTTTTTTTTCGTACTTCCTCCACTTCTGTCAGCATATCATCAGCGATCAAATGAGGTTGTTGCGATGTTTAAAGGATGTAGATTTCCCACCAAGACGCATCTTTCATTGAATTTTCGTGTATATTATTATACTTTTGTTTTCGAGTGTTCTCTTAAAGCGACGCTCAAATTTCAATATACCTTATAATTTTTATTCGAACAAATTTGTCATGTTGTCTGTTTATGGGCTCTGTACAACCCCATACGCGAGTTTCGACCTTGACAATCTCGTCAGCCGGGCAGAACCCTTCGCCCTTTAGCCAATCCTCTGTACATGCTCCAGTCTCCGCGCTAAGAGTAAGCGACGACGAACGGCTTACATTTTGGAATATATCATACCGTTCTTTTGGAGATATACTTCAATATATTAGCAAAGAGCAGTCGAGTGTTCAACACTTCCGATCAAGTGATTTTCACTTGACGGCAGTGTAAGTCCTTCGTCGTCGCCTACTCGTAGTGTGGGGACTGGAGCACCCACAGAGGACTGGCTAAAGGACGAAAGGTTCTACCCGACTGACTAGACTGTCAAGGTCGAAACACGCGTATGAGGCTGTACAAGAGCCCATAAACAGACCACATGACATGTTGGCTCAAATAATAATCATCAGATATATTAAAATTTGAGCGTGGTCTCAAGAAGACACCTGAAAAGTACGGTGTAATATTCTTGTATATAGATATGACATCATAACACTGCTATTGGAAGGGTGAACCAAAAAATTCTTGTAGTTCTGACACAAGTTTAGGTTTTGGGAAAATTAACAAGGAGTATTTCCCGTCGTGGATGTGAACATCAGTCAAAGTTTTTGATAAAGGTTCTGAGTTTCTATCATCAACAACCAATTTTTTCGCGAAACGGAAGTTGGAAGTTAGAGTGAGATTAATGTCCATTTGAATGTGGCTGGGATATTCCTTCAGTGAAGACAGTATTTTTCAGAAATCATTGACCCCGTTGGTTTCTCCTGCTAGAAAGCGAAGTGAACTTTCATGTAGAACTAGAAGTCGCGGTACAGTAATAGACCACATGACAAGTTGGCTCAGATAGCAAGTTTGAGATAGATGTGTAAATTTAGTCCTCAACCAGTGTTTGGTGTAAAATATCCGAATAATTCTGTACAGAAATGAGAGATTCAATCTTGGCGTAAATCTCAAGTGAAGGTTATGGGTGTAGCTCGTGTAATGATGAGCTCATATGAGATGCTTTATATGCATCCCGTGGTCTAGGGAAGTCCATAACACGGAGTGATGTAATTTTGCATCAAGGGAATACTGACTGAAAATTGCCGAAACATGAAGAGAAGAAAATTCGGCTTTGGAGAATCCGAAATAGAGAAGTATTGAATAACGACAGCAGCAATCTGCTATAAGTTCCACGACTGATTTTTCTTGACCTCGCTGTACATTGGGCAATACAGTGTGCTTCTTATATAAACAAACGCAAGGTTTTGAATACCAATGTTAGCACAGCAAACATGTTTTAGCATGTTTATTATTCTCGATTAGGAAAGTATTTGACGGAATGGATTGCAAATCAGTCTAACCATTCCAGGCTGTAAGAAGGCCATACCGCCGAAACGTCGGCCATTGTATTGTGACAATGCCGTATTATTGTGAATTAATGAACACTATTATTAACAACCTCGACTCTGCTTATAAGAGAAATATTCTGCACTCTGTGGTGTTCATCACAGAAGAAACCATGGAACTATGTTTCTTGCTTTTACGCAACGAGCGTCGTCAACAACTTTGATTATTTTATTGGGTCGTTTCATAAGTTCTGGACTAGAGCAATACCAGATTTATCAATCAAAAGTTACTAAATTGTATGATTTTGATATCCTTCAGTCGAACGTTTTCTTGCAAACATTTTAGTACACAACTTGTCTATACTTACTTTTGAGATGAAGCTGTCGTGGAAACACATGCGCTTGCTACTCATACACGATTGGGCGCGCACGGGAAAATGCTAACGAAGCGGCCAGTCCACTACCTCGAGGACAACTTGACGAGCAAGTTCCTGCGTCAGGCCCGAGCGCAACTGATCTCCCAAACTGTTCTCTCCAGCTTTGAAGTTCGCGAACCACTTCCTAGTCGTCCTTTCTGCAACCGTATCATTTCCCCAATCTTCATTAATCTTGGACGCCGCTTTACTAGCATTTTCTCCTACGCGCCATTCGTGAATAATTTGCAAGCGAATTTCTTTCCAAGATAACTCCATCTTTAAGCAAGTGTAGGCAAGTTGTAAGCCAAAACGTTCGCAAGAAAATGCGCGATTAAATGATACCAAAACCATGAAGCTTTAACTACTTCTGGTTAATTAATTTGATGTTCATTACTCTAGTGCCAAATTTAGGTAACGACCTAGAAAATTCTAATGTACTTTGCCTCCACATTCTATCAGATAACGGATATATTATCCTAATGACTTAAATATCATGAGATAGTCCATCCTGAAACCACAGAGATGGAAAAGGAGGTGTCGTCACACTATCATGACATTCGTTTTACTTCTCATATATTATCCTAGGAGCTGTCAGATTACTACTAGATCATGTCAGAGAAAAAGACTATGGTATCACAAACGGGCCATAAACAAGCAGGCCAGACGTCATTCACGAGTTACCCACGGTAAATTCATGTTCGACTAAAGGAACATCAAATACACCAACTTCGTGAATTTGGGCTGACAGATAGAAGACTATTTTGATAACATATGATGGAATCACGTAGTGCACCTTCCGGGAAGACGTGCAAAGGTAATTACATTAGCACTGCACTATTAAACCTAACGGAGGCTGTGAGCCGAATCAATGTGATGAATGACATAGAATTTCAATGATTCCTAAATGTGGTATCGTAGCTAACATTATAACTGATAATGGAAACAGGGCAATCTCTGCGCTGCCACAGATGATGTTTACCACTGATCGTCAGATCGTGGAATTAAAAGCAGTCTCCGTTTGTCCTTACAAGTCCTAGTTCTGGTCTACGCGTTCTGGTGAGCCAAGAGAGCAATAGCATCACGTCTTTCTTTTACAGTTTTAGTAGAGAATTTTAATCATCCTGCGGGCAAACCTGCTGTGCGTTTTGACATACCATGCGACTAGGACCACAACCGCTTTTGTTCATTGACGAAGTTTCTGACCTCGTGTGCGATCCTCCTGGTTTTCTACGTAACATGAAAGCATCTTTGATCTTTCGTTGAAGACAATGGTCAAAACGTGAACTTCGTTCTCTTGAATATATGAAGCAGAATACCGTCGACTGAAAGATGTGAAACAGATCAGTTGAACGTAACCTGGATCGCCCATCAGATTTTTTTGAGTCCACTGTGGATGTCTGGGTTATACGTGGATATTACTATTGCGTACACTAACTATAAGTGAGGATGCATCTCATAAAACCATACCCATCCAAGAGTAAGTATTATCTAGTTCAGTTCCCCTGCTGCATTTGGGAATCTTACGATATGTGGCTTCACTGCTGACACTCCCTATACCCCCACCCCCATTCTTCAAATATCAAGAGTAAGAACCAATGTTACAACTTTGATATAAATCTTGACATATCAGCGCCATATTCGACATAGACTGCAGATTATGGACTTCGGCATCATTTCAGTCATGTATAGCACGCGTTCATATGTCAAACCATAGTGTGGACCTGCGGAGCAAAAGAACCAGTCCACATTCAAAAAAGCTATTTTTGATTTTCCACTGCTAGATAAGAGATAACAGGTGAGATGTATTTTCACCAGTAAAGCGAGATGTACATATTTTTCGATGAGCACAACTCCACAAGTCTGGTTGAGTACTTACATCAGATACAAACACACGTCAACCGTGATACGAATAAATCAATATCTAATAAATGACACAGACAAAAACGAAAAACCAATCACGGTGGAGAAGAAGAATGGAAGACAAACACACTAATACAAAACTGCACAACACAAGAATAACTATACCTGTACTAAGCCCTTTGAGGATCACCGTCGATAGACAGGCGGCGTGGCACCGTCGCTTACGCGGCAGTCGGGACTGGCGGTATCTGCACATCTGTGTATGCATGTTTGGATGTCTGCCTGCTTTCCCACAAGACGCCACACTGTCACTACATTAGGTGAGTGAGATTGAGTGGCGCGGCAAGCATCAGAAAGCCTGTGATGGTCACCAAAGAGTTAAAAGATCAAAGAGATCAGCTATGTTCAATGAATAGTGTCCGAGGAAATCGTGGTGAACCACCACGACGCGAACGACGTTTTCCAACAGCTGTGGTCGTCGCTGGCGCTGTGTTGACGTCGCGGCCGCCAGTGCAGCATTCGCTTCCTCCTACAACCGAAAAGTTTCATGAAGTAAGAAATGCAGTCCTTTATTTTCGCCTTCCCACAATATGTGAGGTATTCGGATAGAAATATCTTATGAAAGGCTTCCTCCTTCTGATTTTCAGTGTACATCGACTTGCACGTGGATTTTCGATGGTTGACAACGATTCTCTTCATCTACCTTAAATACATTGAAAATGTAACCATCCTCTTTCATTTTGAGTCCACGTTTCATTTGTATTTGTATGGAAATCATGAAAGCTGAAGGATATCAGGACTTCGTGACAGATGCGCCAGTGATCTTTGAGAGCCGAGAAAATGATCACTGATAACATGTTTGCTCCCAGGCGCTTCTATTGCTGCTCAAATGCGTCACATACTCCCTTATAGATCCTGCTAAACGAAAAACCATATGTTGTGTACAAGAGCCCATTAACAGAGACACATGATATGTTGGCTCAAATAATAATATGTGACATGCTGAAATTGAGCGTGGTCTCGATAGAACACTCGAAACAAACGGTATAATATTTCAAGGATACCAGCCAAAGAACAATGGAGTTTAGAACACTGCCGATCTAGTGAATTTTCACTTTGCGACAATTACGTGATCGTTTGCTCATGAAAGGCTTAAAATACATTGCGAGATTATATCGCTCTTGAGCGAGGTCTCAAAATAGTCGACTGCAATGTTTGTTGAATATCAAGCCCCAGTAACAACCATACGCCATGCAGTCGACAATCAATCACTCTGGAGGAACGCCACGGTGATTCTCTCAGCGTACGTCGAATGTAAACGTTCGTCGCCGATTCCTCTATATAGAGGTACATCCCGAGGATCTGGACTGAACGAAAAGGCAGCGTGCAACTGACGAGGCTGGAAGGCTGAAACACGTGCCCTGCACTGTATGTGCTCATAACAGACCTCATAAAAGGCTCAAGTAGATTGTCAGATTCTATATACTGTTTTTCAGACTTTCGTTTGTACTTTTCTGCTCAACTTATTGACCTGTTTTAGTTCACATGTATGTCAGTTTTGAAGAGAATACAATCAAAATGCTATTTGACTTCGTGGGATGCGGACCATTCAGCTTGACTTGACTAATACCACTACACAACAAAAAGCAATGGGAAACTTATA
Organism: Parelaphostrongylus tenuis; assembly: GCA_019055375.1. Lineage (NCBI taxonomy): Eukaryota > Metazoa > Nematoda > Chromadorea > Rhabditida > Metastrongylidae > Parelaphostrongylus > Parelaphostrongylus tenuis. The sequence goes on from JAHQIW010007507.1 coordinate 129,570, forward strand.
CCATCCGCAGATGAGAGAAGATCCGTTATAATATCAGTTTTCGACAAATTTCACTGAGATTGCAACGTTACAGAACCATGATAGTTTCCACATGTGTAGTCTTTGATCCCACTTTTCAGGAGTGATTTCGCATATTGCATCGTCTTCAATCCAACGATAGAGTAATTGAAAAACGCCGGCATCGAGAAAGAATGAAATGTCAGAAAATCAATCTTTCCTTCGACGTGTCGGGGAAGGTGTCTGCCAGTAGTGAAGGTTGTCCTGACCTGGTTACTTTAAGCATTCAAGATGTACCGCGCTCATACATCACCAAAAATGTCAGTGAGATGAAGACGTCAGATCTCCAAAGCATAAATAAAACTCTTCAGGAACTCGACGACCCAAAGCTTAATGGTTAGAAAATAAAGAAACGGGACAGATCGCGCTGGCTACCAGATTACGCCTAGTTTAGGAGATCTAAACAGGCGATCAAGTATAAAAACGTGACCTTTTTTACAAGAACTCGCTGAACTCTCCGTCAGGTAGGAAGAACTCGCTGTGAACTTCAAAACCGTCTGGCACACGTTCGTTGTATTCCATCAGTTTTATATCCCATTACAGTTCCAGTCTTGCGATGATCTGCAAATTTTCGTGCAAATCATATTTTGAATTTCAATCTTATATGTTTTGACGCCTCTACTAATATTGAATATTTTCAATTCATAAGCTTGGTAAAGTGGCAAATAAGTAAAGGTAACCATAAAAGAGAGCTATTAGGTAGAGGAAAAAGTTCCTCAACATCAGCTCGAAATTCAAAGCTTGAACAGAAATTCAATTAAAAACAACAATGAGTAATCTTCAAAATTAAGATCATCATTATCCACGATCTTCTGCCAACGATCTGCAAGCTTTCAAATCTACTCGAAATCGCCATAACTTTGAGCTTTGAATCGAAAGACTATTAATATGCCTTTTCAACTTGATCAAATGTCTCGAATCGGCGTCCACGCAGGAAATGCTCTATAGGACGGAATTGAACCGTAATCAGACGGCGCTACATCTGGACAGTGGGATGAGTGCGGCAAGACCTCGACTCTCTCCACTTCATCAAACTTTTCCTTATCTTCTTTGCGTTGTGAGGTTTGGCACTGTCTTGCTAAAACAGCACGCGATTCCGACGAAGCAATGTCGGGTACTATTCCTTCAACGCAGCGTTAGCGAGGGAGTTTCTTATAAAAAAAAATTTCTCAGATATTCTCGAATGTACAATAACGGACACTGTGTATTAGAAGTGCATTTTTTGCGGGTGTTAAAGAACTTCTCGCTCAACCTAGTGATAGCCACATACTAGTCAAATAACTTTAATTTGTACATGCACTTATTACCTGGTCAATGGATGGCTTGATGGAGTAACGTGGTTGAAATCGCAAAGTCCTCTCAGATTTGGGCAAAGTCTTCTCTTACGTACAGTTTCAAAGTCGCTATCATTCAGAAATATCTCGCATCCATCCTCTTTTTCGTAGATATGATTCATATATATGTAGATTGTATGCAAACTGAAAAATCTGTTCACCCCTGACAAAATATGATATATATATATATATATATGTACGTATATGAGTATACAGACATATATGCATACATAAATATGCCCCTTATGGGACCATGGACCCAATTCTGCGTGTCTAACCCCTAGGGTGTTGCGTCTGATGATGGAGCGTGTGGCGTGTAAGAATTGCGTCTAACCGCAACGTGCCATTGTTACACGCCACACTCTTCACTGTTAAATTCCGCACGCTCCATCATTAGACCCAACACCTGGGGGGTTAAACACGCAGAGAGTTGGGTCCATGGTCCCTTGAGCAAGCGCACAAATGAAAAACGAGTAATATCTCTCAAAATTGGAAGCCCAGTCATAATCATCACACAAATAGACAATTTCCACATTGAAAAAGATCATATTTACACAACTCATAAAAAGCTCTAACCCTTTCGCGACATCAGTTGGTCGATCGCAGAGCTCGAATCTTAAGCGCCCAATTCTGGTCTCGCAATTCTCGTTATTCCTCTTCGCACTCTTGTAATGTTTCAAATAAGTCTAGAAAAACCGAGTGGTGAGCAAAAGTTCAACCTTAGGGGAAGTTGAACCTGCGTTCCACCCATACCGGAGACGCGTGCTACCACTACACCTCAGAGGCACCGTTTCGCTGACACTCGCTCTTCAATGTTTCGATCATGGCCACCAACCCATAACAGGTTTGTGTGAGGATTGTGTGGGGACTGAAGCACCCACACAGGATAGGCAATAAAAGACGAAAGGGTAACTGCCCGACTGACGAGATGGCAAGATCGAAACGCGTGCGTGTATCGGGCTTTATAAGTCAGCCAGACAGACCACTGACATACGTGGCTCAAAAATCATCGTCAGGCATTTTGAATTTGGGCTGTGGTCATAAGAAAACACTCGAAACGAAGATATGATATAGCAGATTTGGTGAGTAAGCAGTATCGCTCCATAACCCCAGTTAAGCTGACGGCCATTGTGATGTTCAATAGTCAAGAATTCTTATGTAATTACTGCTTTTGTCGGTCTGGTAGAACGCGGGCTGGGTCCAACTCCCATCTGAGGTCGAATTCTTGCTCACCACTCAATTCTCATGGGTTTATCCGTTCGTTTCCTCTTTCTATTTGACCTAATAACTCCTGAACTTTTCTGTTAAATTTTGCTAGTGCACGCACGTAAAAGCAAGAACTGATCCCTGCCACAGAGTGTTAACACGCTGCAGACCACGTTAATATTTCGCCTAGGATGCGACGTGGTAGTCGGTTGATGGGACTGCTCCAATGAAAATGTGGTAATTTTCAAATGGAATTTTAATTTTAACGTCATTAAGGAGAACTTCATCAATATTCTAATATGATGTCAGGGACTTCAATAAGGCTGCGACTACTAGGGACAACGTGAGCCTCTATTTTGAAACACCGCATTGTTTGCAGCAGAAAAGTCTTCAAATTCCTCAAATAATGAATGTGTTCTTTTTATACCCCTGCCTCAGGTACATAAGGTTCTGTATTGTTGGCTATACTTAAATACTTACTGTATCTCCTTTAAGTAGACGACTCTGAAGAAAATGGGACTAAATCTAATGAAACGGAAAAGATAAAGCTTAAGTTTATGAACATCTTCATTCAGCGTCAACTTCTGTACATCATTCGGAAATCAACTACTTACTTTCGATACTGATTGAAAATTTTGAGGTATGAAGAAAATGCATAAACTATTAATATTACACTTGTTTGTAATGATAAAAAAGGCTCTGAAAAGCATTAATGTAGACCGATAAAAATATCAGGTCATCTCAGAAGTACTGACACTAAAGCAATGAATTAACGAGAAGTAATCAAAATTGCATGATTGTGGTATAGCTCAATTGCGCATTTTCTCGCAAATATCTTAGTACACAACTTGCCTATACTTGCTGTAATATGAAGATGTCGTGGGAGCGAATTCGCTTACTACTCATCAACGAATTGTGCGTAGGGGTGAATGCTAGTGAAACTGCGCGCAAGGTTAATGGAGCTTTTCGTGGAGGTCCCGGGCCCGACTTTACCTCGACTCTTCTCTCCGGCTTCAAATTTCATCAACCACTTCCCAGCAGTCCTTTCTGTAGACGTATCATCGTGTCAAGCTGCATTAATCTTGCGACGCTTCACTAAAATTCTTTTCTAGGTGTCATTCGTGTATGACATGAGTAGCAAGCGATTACGTCCGCAAGACAGCAAATCAGGAATAGACAAATTGTATACCAAAACATTCTTAGAAAATGCGCAATTAAACAACACCGTAATCATGCAGTTTTGATTATTCGAATCAGTTTTTATCGCTTTAATGCTTTTGAAACGACCTAATAAAAGTAGTATCTGTCTTAGACTTTTTTAAATTTGTAATTCTTACCAAAGTATTTTATTAAAATTTAGCTAAAGAGGCATTTTTATTGCAGAAAAGAAGTTAGAATTCTTAATTTTCAATCCATCGTACCTGCTTTGGCTATCATTTGAACGCATGTTCACTTTCTTTCCAAGGCACGATTAGTCTAGTGGTAGTCATAGTACCAAATTAGTGCACGACCCTGGAACGGTTCAGTGCTTCCGCTAGGGGTTCGCAAACATGGCACAACACTTGTCTGAGATCAGCTGGCTTTCTTCAATGGACAAAAAGTTGGAGTGCGTGTGGTGAAATTGCGAACACCCCAGCACGGCTGTAATAGTTTATCAAGATGTTGTACCATTCTACAAGATTGTTTAGTGTTATCACAACTTTCGACCCCAGGCCACTCAGCATTTTTGTACGTATATGTACACCATTATGCTAATGCAAAAAAGCAGCAAAATAAAGATTTTATAGAGATTATACGTGTCAAGAATACCTGACTATAGCAACATTTGATGACAGGTCCAAAAATATGACCGCCGGTTTGACAGACTACCGCTTCGATATACGCAGCAGTTTGCTATGAATAGGCCGAAAAGTCATTTGTAGTACAGAAAATAAATGCCGGGATCATTTTGAATGAGAGACGCATTGTGATAGGTTGAAGAGTGGTAAATGATTCACATCAAAGCGCCGAACTTCTCCTTCAAAGCTTATCTTTCCACTAGAAATTAGCCATACACGAAATCCAGTAACAAAAATTAACCCTTAAGAGACCTTGTGTATCACCATGGGTAAATGACTGTTTGAAGGCCTTTCTCGCTGAATAAAAGTTTTCTTGCAAACATTCGGTAATTTTGGCAATCATTCAAAAGCTTGAATCTCTGCGATTTCAACCGTATTTTTGGTTACTTCAAAAGACTTTCGACTGCGCTGTAGTAGCAAAAATAAAACTATGATTCACACTTAAAATCTTCACTTGCGTAGCTGAACTTCGATATGGCTCTTCACTAAAGCTTTAGTAGCTATTAGATAGCCCAAATCTCGGTTATTTCGAAAATGTATTTGTTTTTCATAGGTTATCACTGAACGCTATAAGAACGAAAGAAGATTACCTTTGAGTCTAAAATGCTACTCCGGCGCTTAAACGTTATATATGATTTATTGGTAATTATAGTTAGATTTTACATGTCAGATGTATGACAGATGTATTCTGTCGCTACACAGAAAATAGTATACCACGAGTGAACCTTTTATAGAGGCCTTTGATGTAAAGAGAGACTGCTTCTTCGAAGATCCTTCATTTTTCAGCAGTAATACCTCACCCTTGTAGAAAAAAACAAACCTGTAACCCTTATTATGCATTTGTATCGCCTTCTTAAAGAACGTTGCTTCTAGGCACATCTCTGCAACTTAACACCTTTGATGCCGGTCTATGTGAGGTGATTGTAGTACGTAGCTCGAGTTAGCGTAGGAAAAGCGCGCGTCATAGTTGTAGAGAATAATGGGCCATAAAAACTCTATCTGCACCCATATCCCAAGAGCGTGTTTCTTATTCTTTTTGATATTTTATGATTATTCGATAGCGTGAGTTTCGAGAATTCGAACGTTGTATTTTATTTTCCAAATGATTTTGCAGTTCGCTGTAATAGCAAAAATAATATTTTATTTAACACATAAGCAACTTTCGCTGGACACACCAATCCATTCAGATATTCAATAACCACTGAATAGAAGAAATTTTATTAATTTCAATGTTATGCTTGCTTTCCAGAAAGGATTTTTGTTCTTATGTTAACAACTAAACGAATGTGAGTACGCACTCGGCGCCATATCGATGGCAACATGCATAAACGACTTCGATAGACTGTCTACTGTTCTCGGATTTTTATTCACCATGATAACTCCTGGGTCTTGTATAAAACTAGAAAAGATTAAAATCGGAGATAATATTGTGATCTCTTTTGTACATTACAATACAGTTGATGGACGCCAAATTCAGTACGATTGCGTAGTAAGCCTGTTTTTCACTATACAAGGCACTTATATCTAGGCCAAAAACATATGAGCGAGTAGAGAAATCTTGTTTTATCAAAGTGTCACTAGAATTTCGAGATTCTTCAAATAACGGAGAAAAAAAACTTGATTAAACAACGAAAGACGAGCAATTAACTCTGCGATTTTTTGTAGTCGTGTCTTGAAGTTGATAGATTGGTGTGATATATACAACGGAGATAGAAACACTGACAAAAGAAAACATGGATATCGGAAATTCCTAAAAAAAAAGGGATCTACAAGTTGATAACAATGGATCAGGAATTGTCAAAAGGACGTTTGTAGCGAACTCGACTGCGGTTCGAACCTCGACTGAACCATCTCTTTAGTCGTTCTCATTGGATATAGAAGATGCATCGGTCCAAGTCGATGATCTAAATAAATTCTGTCTATGCGTCCTTCAAACCTTAGATTCATAAGCTCGCACACTTTAATGCTCATTGGACAGCATAAAATATCTGTTAGTAGGAAAAAGAAAATTGCCCTTTAGGTGTAATCAGCCTCCAATGTACCTAAACCGCCGAATTTGATGACAAACTGCGTAGCAATGTCCAAGAAAATTACTTTGCAGCTGAAGCTCAATAGTGAATATTAATCTTATATTCAAATTATACATGTACACTAATCCGAAAGTTTTGAAATCTGAGAGAAGTGACAACAGATCTATTGCTACCTTTTCAGTGGCGTTGGTCATAAAATTCTTACATAGTCGCCCTTCACCTTTTGCTTCGCTTCGGTCTAGATGACATCGTCTCCTCAGCAGCCTCAGCTTCAGCGGAAGGAGATTCGCTTGCACCAGAACAGATATAATATATGTAGATGCTCCCACTACTTAGACTCGTAAGATGAAACGGCTCTGCTTTCAACAGAGAAATGCACTCCAAATTCCGTAGGAATAGTTGAAGTTACATTGTCATAATTGCAGCAAGAAAGTAAACCAGAGCTGTTTACACAAACCGCACCCACTTCATTTAAGTATATCAGCTTACGTCACTATTTGTCCTTTTCTGCTGATAAATCATGCACCGCACTCAGCAGAGTGTAGACGACTAGAAAAGTCAAAATATCTCATCATAATGCCTATAGACTACCAAGAAATCTCACAGCTTTCGAATGTGAAATGGAACACAAACTACCACTGCATCACATTACTGCGTTCTAAATCAGAGTTCTGCCGTACTTATGTGAATTTCGCTTAGCAGGTTATGACTTATCCGCAACTTCTACGCCTTTTTCACCATTTTTAAGGTTCTGGATGCACATCCTAACGAGTTATGCCAATCTGAACCATTCTTTCAAAGAATACTCTTCCTCACAACATTTGGTGAATAAAGAGCTTCAAAAGTATTCAAAAAATTGTTGTTAATGTACTGAATGCGAAAAAAACCTCCTCTAATGAATGAAGTTGAAAGAAAATCTGGAAAAACCTTCCTCTCTGAAGGGCGAAGCAGGTAGAGTAGGGCACTTGTCAATATCAGTCCCTACGGGATTTTGAAGTAAGATAGCAACAAATGCCGATGTAGGAGCCATCAACTACAGGAAAATAGCATTCGGACCTTGCACGCCAGAACAGCACTCACTTCATCTATTTCCTATACGCTCTCAGTACTGCATTACGATGTAGAAAAGAAGTGCTGAGCGAAGATGTTGGATAAGAAAGGAAAATGTCCGTCTTGTATGTTAGGACTACTAAGTGAAAATATGGTGTCGTATGTTTCACCATGCGTATCCCAAACTTTGTCTATTGCCTGAAGATGAGTGATAGTACAGATCATTCATTTCCTTATGCTATCACTACTGTATGTGCATGTGGGAGAGAGGGAGGGAGAAGAAGGATTGTTCCATGTGCTCCGAGCACTGTCTGACGAAGACTCGGAAGAGTCAAACACAGTCTTGTAAACAAGAAATGCCACTTCTGTCACGAGAATCAATTATTCGATGAAGTTAGTACAATAAGATTTCGTTTAGGACGTGACTTCAAAGATCTGTAAGTCATACCGCCCATCCTTCAGCTATTAATAAACGGAAAAAAGCTTTGCTGATATAGTGCAGAATCGAACAAATTTTAGTATCAGGCAAACACTGACTTAGGGGAAGAACCAAACCACTAGATTTTCGTTGAAGTTTGAGATTCTGTAATTCGAAACTGCAGTGCTTAAGAGGTAGTTGATAGCAAAAGCATCTACCTGTTGCAAAGAACTGCTCTAACGACTTTCACTTTCATGACTACATGATTAAAAGCAAGTCGAAAAGTTAGCACTTTTTGCAAGTCATTGTGTCCCTTTAAAAAAATGAAAAAATAACAAGTACACTACAAGCTCTCAAAAAATTAGTGCAATAATGCCTGGCAACTATCTGCTCGTTTGTTTTTTCTGACCGACCTAATCACTCCTGCATTGAGCTGCTAAATTTTGCTCGTCTAAGCACGTAAGAGTAAAAAGTGATACTTAGCGAAGAGTGTTAGCACGTTGCAGACTGCACTGATCTTAAGAAATTATATAAAAAATGTTTGCGATCGTTCGGAAGCTTAAATCTCGAGACGGTTTTTGAAAAGACCCTCCAATAACTCTTCAAAATTCAAACAAGATTGTGTTTCACAAGCGCATATTTCCCGCCGGACAGAGTTCTTTCTTCAAAACAGTAGTAATCATTCAATAGCGTAAGAATACCGATTCCGACGCTTTGCTTATATTCTATAAAGACCGTTTTCTGCAGCGCAGCAGGGAAAATAATGAAGATTCACATGAGCAACAAATTGATCTTTACCCAATTCACGGGTCGCTGGATGAAGCAGCAAGGGGGGTGACGCCCGTGAGTGGCCAAAGACCACCTAAGGTAGACAGAGTCTTTAAAATCTTGTAGATCAAAACATTCTATCTAGTCATATCGTTTTCAATTTAATTTTATAGTCTATGTTGTTTAGTTGTTATTAGGTTCCCCATCAATCTTTGCCAAATCACATAGTTGTGTCCACTTAGAGATTACTGAGTGGGGCTCTTTTCGGTTATGGAAGGAGCAATGAGTATCTGACTTCATTCGTTGGACAAAAATTTTCATAGGAGTGTTAGTTATCATTTGAAAGCTTAAAAATTTGGCAAGCTGTACGTGGCCGGTTTTCAAAACACCCTTTTTTACGAGTTGGCTATACGTTTCACAAGCATATCTCCCGCCGGACAGAGCTAGACTATCAGTACTCGTTCAACAGCGTAATTTTCAATGATTTCAACACTGTGCTTATATTCTGAAAAGACCGTTTCTCTTCATCGCAGCAGGGGAAATAAGACTGGATTCGCATTCGTGAGCAAGTGGTCTGTGGCACTTCACGGGCCTCTGGGTGAGGCGGCAGGGTGGGATGGCGTGACGATCGATCAATCTCCGACCGGCTTTATGAAAGTGCGATCTTTGTTATTCAATTGAGAATTGTTTCTTCACTTTGAAAGAAAAACTCTACGGATAACGTATGACTCTGCTACAGATAGACTTGAAATACTTTTATTTTGCCATGAATACGGATAAATCAATTATCATTATGATAACCATAAAGAAATTTAGGAGGCCAGAACGTCCTATCTGCTTCCAACATCGACTCAAAGACATTCAGATACTGCGAGGTTTTCTTATCGCGTCAACCCACCTTGTCGCCTTGCCCAGCGGCCCGTAAATTAGTTAAAAGTCACACTGATCGCGCACACGAATTTAATCTTTTCTTACCTGCTACGTTACAGAGAAGCGGTCTCTCAGAATATAAGCACAGCGTCGGAATTGGTAAATTTTACGCTATGGAATGATTACACTAATGGTTTGTAAACAAAGCTCGGTTTGGTGAGAAATATGTTTGTGTGTAACGTAATCTTGTTTTGAATCTTTCAGAACTACAAAAGGGTCGTTTCAAAAACCGGCCGCGAATACGGATGGTGCGATATCTGAGTTTTCGATTGACTACTAACACTATTTATTAAAACTTCTTATCGAGCGTAGAGGATAGGCTTGAAAATTTGTGCTATGAACGGAAAATAGCCTTCTTTGCTATTTCATTTGTGTTTTTGTAGGATATCGATAGCAAAAGAAATGCCAGTTTCAGATCTAGGCTTGGTTTTCAAACGGGTCATTATTGAACATTCCAAAGACCGAAGGAACATTATATTGAGTTTGGGAGTAAACATGGTCAAAGAACAAAAACAACAGACATAATTACATGGATATATGAGTATACAAATTGAAAACAAAGAGAAATAGAAACACAGATCTAAATGAAAGTGGCCTCAAATAGGATAAGATATCACTCACCGAGTTGAGTTTCGAGCGAGTAGCCGATGACTTCTTTGGAGGGCGACATTGCCTTCTGAATGGAAAGAGTGGGCACCCTCGTGTCCACACGGGAGTTGTCCTAAACCACGAGTATACAGTATAAGTTGACTGAGTACGGACATGAATCCCGTTTGTTTGGATGGGCTCAAATGTCCAAAAGTATGCGAAGCGGACGGCAATGGATTCACATGATGGCAATCGGAAGGAGTGGGAAATCAATGGTGTCTCGCACCTGTTTTTCCTTGATGGGCAAGCACGAGGCTGTTCGAGGGCCGGCGACGTTCGGGACGTTTTGCCTTCTTCAGTACCTTGAGAAGTCGAATCGACCTGCAATTAGCCAAACACTTCCATAAACAAATTACGTGGAACCCAATACGTGAATGTTGAGTTTCAGTAATCACCTTCTGCTGAGTAATTACCATTTTGTAGCGTTTAATGATGGGCCAGTCATTGCTGGGCACCGCCGTCAGCACGTAGTCCTGCATGGGAGAGCACTGTGTCCGTCTCAGATCAAGGGATCGATCTATTCGCACGAAATCACCCGACGTGACCGACAAGGCCCTCTGCCAGCCGTTCATTTTGGATTTTTGTTGTAAATCGAAAGTTCTGTAAGAGCTCTGCGTGCTAAGCTCATACGTTCCCGTGAGATGATGGCTACTTTTATTTTAAAATCTTTCCCAGCAAGCACGTCTCCTATGCGCGCCATGTGATGAAGCGTCAATTTTAATGCTATTTTCGACGGACTATTTATTTCGAAGAGAAAAATTGGCGGTTTGTGGCTCCAGTGGAACTACAGCGCACCTACGGCAGGCGGATACGGGCGCGTTCTGTTTTTGAACGCTTGCTGGGCTGTCAACGCGGAAATGATAACAAACTTCATTCAAGTCGATTACGAGGTGATATCTGGTCGAGAAGTGCAGGACAAAGCAAAGCATCACAAAACCAAAAGATAACTGAATGACTGCAACAATGCGACCTGCTTGCAATCATTTAAAAGAGAGAAGAGGGAGAGAGGGAGAGAGAGTGTGGGAGAGCATGATGAGTATTTAGGAAGATATGTCAATAAAACTGGAAAGATTCACTTAGCAAATTGAACCCATCTCGCTGATCTGTTCATGAAGAATGAATCAATCTTGCTAGAAGCAGATAACGATGCCACGAAGAACGCCATCAAAGTCTCAGAATCTTTTTCGCAAATATACCTAGTGGAGAAAGACGGACAACTGGTAAGCGACTGTTCTGACCGCCTTCAAAGAAAAATTATGAACCTCAACAGCTCAAAAAGTCACCTGTATCACCTGTTGTCCCGTTGATCATAAAGTGACTCGAGTAGACATCACAACACTTCGTTTTTTTCCATCGCGTGCAAGAGTATCTTAATGGGCTTTCCTCGCTCTAGGGATTCGCTGAGCATCATGTCGTTTTTGCTTCTATGAAGAAATCGGACCATCGGATCGGTGGTCTTCCTATGGGGTGCTTGATATTCTGAGTAAAACAGTAGGTAACGATTCACGTCTAGCTGTTCTCGCTGAAGGGCATTGCGTTTCGTGCCCACCTCATCTTCGATAGCGTGGCGTGTGGAACTGATTTTTGACTTTCGATAGATGGCAAAGGTCAGAACTTCGGATTCTCTCTCATTTGCGAGATACGGGATATTTCTAGCACCGACCTTTCTGCTGTGCGTTAAATACCGTTAAGTGGTCTTTCATATTGCTTACCTACCAACCAGGTGGTTTCTACTGCATATGTTAGGGGAGGGATAACCGTCAAGTCGAAAAGGTGGACACGGAATCAAATGTTTTGTGCCCTCTCACTGCGTCCTCGATGCTCTTAAACGCTTCCGAGACCGGTCGTTTAGCAATGTTATGGTGTTCTAATTTAACGTATAAGACGGTTTAGTGGTAGTAAAATTTAACCACTAGACCAGAGTTGAACCCACTATACGCCAGCCACCCTGATGTGGGTAAAACGCGGGCTCAGCTCCCGTTTGGGTCAAATGGCTTATATACCACTCAACAGTCTATTAATGGACATGACTAGATGATTTGACAATGAATGAAGGAAAACCTAATAATTACTAGACAACAACGACTATCCTAAAATGAAAACGACATGACTATGAGAAATGTTTTGATATATAACCTTCTTAGGGCTTCATCTACCTTACTAGTCACAACAACCAAAACAAAATATTGAAGAAACTATATCAGACATAATTTAAGAGTATAGAGTGGTGCGCAAAAGCAGGCTTTGGACGGAAGCCGAATTCTTGTTTTACCATACCGCGCATACCGGTGACACGCGCTCGGTAAGAGTAAAACGCTGGTCAAATTCCCGTCTGAGATCAGGTTTTTGCAGCCACTCTATAAATTGAATATATAGTCTTCACAGAATCTTACCACGCTTAAAGAAAGCAATAAGAATTTTAGCTAGTTCAGAAATATACTTGTTTTCTTAGAAAAGTCCTCTTACATTCCTATGGCATGCATAATGAGATTATTTCTCTCACACGCCGCGGTTGATGGACCACAACTCTCTCAAAGGGCCAATGTGTGCTAAGCTGATGCACATTACCAATTTTTTTGAAACATTCTCCAACATAAAGGTCATATGATGGAATTTCTCAAGAAGGACTTTTGAGGTTTTTTTTGAGTTCAAAAAACGCCATGTATAGAGAAATTTCCGAAAATCAACATAATTCCTTCTACTATATGACATTTTTAACCTCTTACGCATGCGTTTTTTGAGCATTCGATAGCACGAAAAACATCGAGTTCGACTCTAAACTTAGTTTTCGACAGGCCGTCATGTTAGGTCCATCTATAAGCTTGGTACTATAGCGATAAGCACCAGATTTGAAACAAGGAGTAATTTAAATTGCATGATTTTAATATCGTTCGATTGTGGACTTTGTTGAGAAAATTTTGGCACATAACTTGCTTATCCTTCAAAATGGAGCTGTTTTGGGAACAAATTCGCTTGTTACGCATGTACGAATGGCGATTGGCGCGTAGGGGAAAATGCTAGTGAAGAGGAGTGCAAAATTAGTGGAGCTTGCGCAATGATACGGCTGTACAAGGGACAGCTAGAAAGTGGTTTGCGAAGTTGGATGCTGGCGAGAACAGTCTAAAGTATCAGTCGCACTTGCGCCGTCTACAAGAAGCTCCATGAATCTTGCGCGCCTCTCCACTAGCATTTTTCCTACGCACCATTTGTGAATGAATAGCAGGCGAGTTTATTCCCACAGCAGCTCCATCTTAGCGCAAGTGCAGGCAAGTTGAATACCAAAATGTTTGCAAGAAAATGCGCATTTGAACAGCACAAAATCATGCAAATCAAACTCCTTCTGCTCAATAAATTTGGTGTTTATTGCTATTGTGCCAAAACTTATGGAACAACATAGTACAGTTTACAAATTGAAGCAGGACTACTCAAAGTTAGATCAATGGAACTAAAGACCAGAAAGGAATAAGTACAAATAAACAATGATTATGAAATAAAGCAGAAATATAGATGCAGCTTAAAATGGACATACCTGAAATTTTCATAGAGAATATATTGGCTTGAGTGCTGAATGCTCGCGTGTGTTTTGACGTGCTCGATGCTCGTGCAGAGAGTTGGTTGCCTGCCACGCGATTTTATTATCAATACTGAAAGAAAAACAACTAATAATATATAATAACTACAGAATAGCAAAATCCGGTTCATTATGACTAGGAGGGAACACATGAAATACCGATCTAATTCGCTGGAGAGGATCTTTTCGTCGCAGTTTCAGCAGACACTCGAAAGCTGAGACCTGATTCTAGAGCCTCACGTCGCTGGTTTTCAAAACACACTTTTATAATGCTGTGACAAAGTGAAATCCTGCTTCATAAAATCGCGTGTTTTTTCTCTTATCTCGCTTATATTTTGCTAGACAGAACTCCTTTCTCAGAGTGATAGCACTCGAACTGTAGCACAAGCTTCGAAGAACTCAAAAAATATGTTTGCTGTTTAGTACAGCCTCCTGTTCTTTCGATCTCCTCTAGTCTTTTGATTTGTGCTTCAATCTTTCGGACAGAGCTCTTTTTATAGATTATTAGTAATCATCTGATAGCGCAATGTTTCCTGATTTTGGTGATCTGCTTGTTTTCTGGATTTACGACTTAGCAGGGAAAATGAGGTCGAATTTTAGCTTTTTTGGCAACGCTGGTTAGCAGGAATTCGACAAAACGAGAGCCGTGGCAGGGGACGTGGCAAAGAGCGGTTAGGCGGGACAATCGATAGTTCGTTATTCAATTGGGAATTGTTAGTCAGCTTGGAAAAAACTCCATCTAAAGCGATTTACTAAGATACCACGAAAATTTCCCTATACATTGATAGGTTTTTCGACTTTTAGTGAATCATACGCGTGATAAAAATGAAGACGAAAGGTAAGACAATGTAAAACATAATTTTGAACTGGATGCTACAACGTCATAAAGAGGTGTTTCAAAACATCGGCGACGTGTGACTGTGGCTTCAAGTCTCAGCTTTCGCATGGTTATTAACTCTCCTCAAAAACTTTATCTCCAGCGAATGAGATAGGTTTTTCATTTGTTTCCGCCTAATCAGAAGAACCGAAAACCCATAGAAATATACAGTAAAGGTACGGCGGCACATTACGTAACGCAACAATCGACCGATAAGCTATCAAGGTCCTATCGTCTTAACTCAGTTTCACAGCAGTAATATGCTGGCAAGTGATATGAAACTTGTGAGAGCGGAAGCTGTAACACAACGATTAAAATCATGACAAACGCGCTATTTAGTCAGAGAACTTGCAAAACGCACCCGGAGATGGACCTTGGGCAATCATCACGCTCGCTTCGGATGAAAAAGTCCGAGGGTGTTATACCGAGGTGATTACATGCACCTATACCATGGAGGCGCACTGCGTCAAAAGTACATGGACCTGGCTATTTTACCCTCGGAGGCGAGTCGCCTGTGGCACTTATCCCCCTCAACCGCCTCTGTGGTACGAGTCTGCAGCCAATAGGCGTCAGCAGTACTTAACCGGCTGACCTTCACGGACCCAGGGGCGTGTCCGACTCCACCTCCTCCGCCTCAACTGGACGCCGACTACAGCTACTTTTCGTTGCTGGACCCACAGTTAAGTTTTGGAATGATCCGCGTGCGGTCTGCGCCGACGTATTGACTGCTGTTTCTTGATGTTGACACCACCCTTGTACACAAAACACCACAACAGCAGTCAAAACGCCGGCGCAGACCATACGTGGATCATTTCAAAACCTACCTGCGACGCGACGTCCCGAGATGAAGAGTAGCTATAATCGGCGCTTAGTAGGGGTAGAGAGGTGGAGTCGTTGGACACGCCCCTGAGTCCACGGAAGTTAAACGGCTGATGTGGTCAGTAACCCCGCAACAAAGGTAATAAAGAATCGTACGTCACATGAGATGTCGATCGGAGTAGTCAACGCAGTCGTAATCTGTATTACAGGGCTATTCATAGCGATGAACAATATGAAATTGATAACAAAAGGTAAATATGGGAAGCGAACAACGAAGACATGTGAGACAGAATCAATGATGCAATGACGCAATGGACCGACCTACGTCTGCTCGTCTGTTATTAAGAAATGCGACACATAGGAATGCTTCCCAGTAAACTAATACTAACTTGCCTTTGTGCGAGAGCTGATTGAACTGCTATTCATCTGTTGGGGTTGACTCTTAGAGAAAGACTCACATACCGATGAAGGATTAGTGCATGTTTTTTCTGATAAGTGAAACATTTATAAACAACGGCATTATTATAATCATTTATATTTTCAGTTTTCGAGATTTCTGGTAAACGGAAATGGAAGTGGATGGACTCGAATGTTGGGAGCCTCAGGAGTATATGACATTTTAACGAACCTGTAATATACTTTATTAACACAACTTTTCATCTTGACTATTCGGAGGGCTTTCCGTCTGCTTCTCATCGCTTGATTTTTCCTCTCCGACGGCATATCCAACCTGAATCATCATGAGGTAACCATCAATACCACCCATCAAACCACAGGATGGATTTATTAATCCACAAGGTCATATAGATCTATAACTTTTGATGCTGTTAAGACTTATCTCATTGCTACGAAACCATATGGTTCTCGGGGGACAGATTGTTCCCCATTTTATACTTAGACTGTAAAAGGTTCATAATGTCCTCATGTGCGGCCGTATAAGGCAAATAAGCCACATTTATATTCACAAACACATACACATACACATATATACACACATACACACACCACACACACGCGCACACACACAAATACACATATGTACAATCTTCAAGCCATAATGAAAAAATAACATCAACAGTATGTATATGTGGGTAGAAAATAACATGTTTGAAATATGAAGAACTTTTGAAATTCCCATAATGCAGCACTCTACACGAGTTTTTCAAAGTGACTAACTCACCATTTCATTGACCTCTTCTTCTTTCGCCTCCTTCTTCATCGCCTTTGGGACCATTTTGTATTCCCGGAGGCTTTTATTACCTCCCTAAATGACTCTTTATTACAAGCGATTTTAGTAGTAACATGATGTTATAATATAGAATCCTAAATTATTGAGAAAAAGGCAAAACGTACGAGTTTAGGCAGGAGTTGAACCCGCGAACCGTCGTAGCACGCCTTCCTAGTATGGGTTGAAGGCTGATCCAGCTCTCGTCTGATTGCATTTTAGTCAGTGCTTCTGAATGCATACTAATAACAGTCACCATTTCCACAAATTTCATACAAATAAGGGTACAACACTTACTCCTCTGCTCTGATTCTTCCTTCAGATATCATTCGTTGACGGAGCGCTGCGGTGATAATTTCATCCGCTGTCAAGCGCTTCCTGTTCCTACCTTTATGCTTTGTGCCCTTGAACAATACTCTTTAGTAATAGAAAAACGTCAGAAGACGAGAGTGAGATAGCCTTTTCTGGTCAGTAAGAAACATCACCTGATTTTTTTCACCCATCGCTGCAAACAGAAGAGTAAAATGGATCATACCTCACTTTCGACTGTTTATATAGATCTCGCTCAAAAACGTGATAATCTGATAATCTGATAACATGTTTCGAGCCCATTTTGAGCTCTGTCATGGCATTTATACAGTACTAGACACGTGTTTCGTGTTTTATCACGTTATCAGGTTATTTCACAATTGTTATTTGAGCCAACATGTTATGTGGTCTGTTATGGGCTATTACACAACCCGATACACGTGTTTCGGTCTTGTAGCCTCGCCAGTCGGGCAGGAATTTCTGCTTTAGCCGATCCCCTCTGAGGCTCCTTTATCCGCCCATATAGAGTAGGCGACGACGAACGATTTACGCTTTTGCCGTCAAGTGAAAAATCACAAGATCGGCAGTGTCTGATAGTCGATTGCTCTTGACTGGTTTTTTCAAAAGATTAAACCGTTTATTTGAACTTTTCCTTAGAAATACCCTCAAATTAAACATTTCTCATAATTATCACTCGATACAACATGTCATCTAACCTGTTATGGGCTCTTCTACAGCCCGATACATGAGTTTCGGACTTGCAGCCTCGTCAGAAAGTGTAAATCGTCTGTCGTCGCTTACTCTAAATAGGAGGATGTAAGGGCCCTGAGAAGATTGGCTAGAGACGAAGGGCCTGCCCGACTGACGAGGCTGCAAGGCCAGAACACGTGTATCGGGCTGTACAAAAGCCCATAACTGAAAACATGATATGTTAGCTCGAATAATAATTATGAGAAATGTGTAATTTGAGCGCGGTCTTGAGAAAACACTCGACAAATGGTATAAAATCAGATCATTATTGTTTTAGAGCAAAGTCCATGTAAATGTTCGAGAGTAAAGGAATGATTAATTCTACCATCCATGAAAGCTCGACTGCGGTCACTTTAATGTCGAGGGATTTTGCCGCTCGACTTGCGGTGATTCAAACAATTCGACGTCGATTCTTTTCTAAGTCAAGAGTATACCTTGTGCAAGGGATCGGTTGAGCTGAGAGACACCGTGCTACTGATGAGCCTGGAAAGGCGAAACGCATGTCTAGAACTGTATAATTGCCATACAAGGCCTCATAAAAGACTCAAGACAAGTTATCAGATCAGCATAGGAGTGGGTTAGTTAAAGGGGAGGCGTCGTGGCCGAATGCTACTTTCGAATGATTTCTAACACTGCTTTGAAGATTTCCTCTCCAGCGATTGAGATCGGTCTTTCGTTTGTCGCCGTCTAACCGATTTGTACCAAGATTAGTAAAAAGTTGTAAAACTACTACTAAGGACTGTTTTTCAGCACAAACTGCTCTTATCTGTAGCAACCTACTCACATACGTTGCTATTTTCTATTACTTTACTTGAAAAGTGACCGTATAGCACAACGCATCGATTAGCTAACGTAAAGGACGCAAACGCGGGAAAACGATAGAGGTCTCCAGTGGTGCAGAGAAAGATACCAATGAAATGTAGTGCAAGGATTCAGCAGCCGTCCCCGGATAGGGGAAATTAGGGTTCAAATCCCAGCTGGAACAGATGTTTTTGCACACCACACTGCATTATTGTGTTTATTATAACATCATACCACCGCAATAGACGGTCAAATGAAATGAATTCTAATTGATTAATGAAATCCAATGAAACCTTTTTTGCATTGTCATTTTTAGCTTCCTTATAGTTCTATCATTAATCTCAGTTTTGCCTTTGGCGTTCACGTCAAAGTCCACGTTATCGCCTTCGAAACAGGAAAAAGTGAAAAATCGTTTTTTTTTTTGCATTTTTCGCGAAGAGAAAGTCTTCCTAATTAGCGACAAGCGGCATCGTATTGCAATGCACAGTATCACCTCTGCCCAACAATTCAAAACCTGTTCCGTCAGAGTTTTTTATTTAGTGACGGCGAGATTCTCTCTATCAATCATAAAAGTCTGAGCTTAATCGTGGTAAGACGCTACGTTCGCCGCGTGATCCCGACTCCTGCAGCGTGAAAATCAACGTGAGACTCAAGAGGTTAAGCGATCCAGCTAAGTCAATTGGTGCTATATCCCGCTAGGTCTGAATCTCGGTTGACGTTCCCGTTGCGCATACTGTCCATCTCATCGTATAACTACACATTTAATCTTATATTGCTTTTATTGTACCGTTATTAAAGCAGTAAGCAATATAATTCAAAATCGTGAAGTCTAACACAGGGTCAAGCACATCATCCACTGAGTCTGACAGAGACACGCCCTCAGTCCCGGCTCGCTGCGCTGACTAGCAGTCCCTAGTGCCGGGTGGTTAATGACGCCGCTAATATCAAATAGGTTTTTTCCTCAATTTCCTCTCAGAACGCTTAGCAGAAGATTTGTGTCCATCAGTGCTGAAGATTTTTCTACAGGCGTGATTATCATAGCAAGAAAGTGCCCATTTTTCTACCAAGTCGCTACTTTTTGGCACGAAATGCACATCCATGGGATAACAACTCAATCAACTCCCAGGTTTCTCAACAATGAGTGCATTCAGCTCTACATAAGTTTTTTTTCTATAAAGGCTGTACACTGTAGAACAAATGTTTACGAAATCGCCACCGTTGAAAGATATGCAAAAAGAGGAGATGCTTGATACTCCAGCGATTTCTTATCAGAATGCTGATTTACAGAGCGACTGAGTGTTTTTTTTTTTGCTGTACTGCTTAGGTTCATAAGACTCAAAATACTTCAGCAGTTGATGGTCTTTACACTGTTTTTCTTTCACTGTAAAGGTCCCAGTACTTCTAGCATACAATTCGTTGTTTTATCTTCTTAACATCGCAAAATGCTGATGGAGCGCGCGCCCTTGCAAGCCTGAGGATAGTTTGGCCTCAGCCTTTCATTATGACTGCCCGAGAGTTTTGGTGGAAGGGGGTATAGCTCGTGGGCTATCGGCAAGCATCACGGCCACTCGGCCGCGGCTCCCCATCTTGAATACCGATTGACATGGACAATAAAAAATATGCCAAACGTTCTGCTGCGAAATGCCGTGGTAGAAGATTGGACCAACAATTTTGTCTCTGCCGTCGCGTGCAATGCGTTGAAATCCGGCATGGCATAATTAGCTCAAACTGTATTCCCGACACCACGTCGCTGATTTTCGACATGACCCTTTTATAGAGCTATAGCATCCAGATCAAAAATTATGTTTCACACCCGCCTTACGCCTTGATTTTCATTATGCGTATAATCCGCTAGGCACCGAAAAGCATATCAATATGTAGAGAAACTTTCGTAATATCCTAGTCAACCGTTTTATCTGGAGTTTCTTGTGGAGAAAAAATTCCCAGTTGAATAACAATATTTTGATCGTCCTGTCTCGCCCGCCCTGCCACGCCCCTTGTTACAGCCTCCGCCTAGTGGAACAGCGTGTAAACAACCTTACCAAAAACGTAAAAGTCGATTTCATTTTCACTGCTGAACCGTATTTCTAGAAGATCAGCACCACGGTAGAATCAGGAAACATTACGCTATCGGACAATGACTAATAGCTAGAGAAAGAACTCTGTCCGGCGAGACTTAGAGCGCAAATCAAAAAACCAAAGGAGGTCAGGAGATCGAGGGAGCTTTTTCAAAAAGCAAACGCATTTTTGAATTCTTCAAAGTTTGTACCATAAAATGACTAATAGCACTCTGAAGAAGGAGTTTTGTCCAGCGAAATATAAGCAAGAAAGCAGGATAGAAAAACAGGACGAGGTGTGAAACACAATCTTTTTGAATGTTACAGCGTAGTAAAAGGGTGTTTTAGAAAACCGGCAACCTAGGGCTGCAACCAGAAATCTGAGCTTTCGAATGATTACTGACACTCCATCGAAAAGTTCCTGTTCAGCGAATGAGATGAGTTTTCATTTGTCACCGTCTGTGTGATTCGTACCCCAATATATAATTATTTTTATCCTTGAAAAATAAAAAGAACTCGTAGAAATATTACATTGCCGGGATAACCGCGTAATTATCCATTGTTTTTGCGAAAATTAGATCGATCTTGTCTATTCAATTCTAGGTTTGACCAAATCAGGCATCATCTACGGAGTGGATCTTCCGCGTCTGTGACCGTTGCTGTCTCTGAAGCACTAACTCTTGTAAGTGGAGGTATAAGCACTCGCGTGTCCACACAGGTGTCACCTAAACCACCAGCAAGCACTAAAAGTTGACTAGGTACGGACGTGAATCTCACTTGTTTAGATCCACTCAAGTGTTCAGAACTATGTGATTCGGACAGCGATAGATTTACGCGTTGGCAGTCGGAAAAGGCGAGTGGATCTGTGGTGTCCCGCACCTGTTCTTCTTTGATGGGCAAACACGAGGCTATCCACTGGCCACCGCGACGTACGGGCCGTTGGCCTTCTTCAGAGCCCGGATTATCGACGTGCACTCCTCAGCCACACACCTTTATAATCAAATCAAATGCAACTCAATACGTAAATCCTATTTCTGTGAGAACGGCAGTAAGTCGATCGCTCAGCACAACTCGCAATCTCGCGATTTTCGTTATTCAATTAGGGTTTTTCCTCCATTTAGAAAGTAGAACCTTAGTTTCTTTTCTGTCTTACTCTGATATTTCATGATTTTCTCTACGTGATCGAATGTTTTTCATGCATATATAATTTTTTCTAGGATGAAAATCTTGAGTGCGAAACGTAGTCTTCTTTTCTCTCCCACAGCGGTATGAGATAACCTTTCAGAAGATGAATTATAATAAGTAAATTCTAAAGATTTGGGCTATCAAATGATAGGTATGAGTTTGGCCAAGAGCCATATGGAAGCCCCAGCCGAGCAAATATAGAAAACTGAGTGTGGAACATGATCTTATCATTTCTGCTACAGCGTAGTAAAAAAGGCTTTCTCGAAAAGCAAAAGTACTGTTGAAACTGCAGAGAGCTGAGCTTTCTAATGGTTGCCAAATGTTCAAAAGAAAAGTTTTATCTAGCGAGAATGGTCTTCAAACAGTTGTGTACCTCAGCTGGTACACGTCGTACCTTAGAGGGTTAAGTCATATAGTAATTATTCTATTAAGTACTTACCGTTTTGTAGCGTTTGGTGGCTCTTCAGTCATCGCTGGAGACCGCCGCCGCCGCCGCCGCAAGCGGTCTTGCACGGGAGAGCAATGCGCGGCTGAGATCAAGGAATCGATTTGACGGCGCGAGATCACGCGGTGTGACCGACGGCGCACTCTCCCAGCCGTTCATTTTGGATTTTTGCTTTGAATCGAAAACTTCTCGAGACTTTTGCGTGCTGAGGTCTTATATTCCTATGGGACGACGACTACCTCTACATCTCATCTTCCCCACTCTGTATATATCCTATACGCGCCTACTGGAGGTGTGCTACTATGAATGCTCTTTTCGACAGGCTATTAACCATTTAAGAACCTTCAACCGTAAATCCATGACCTCTACGTCTCTAACTGGTAACTCTGGACGGTCTCCCTCTCCTCCTCTACGTCTCTAACCCTAGTGTGCTGCGTATGCTGCGTATAACAATGGCATGCTACATCGTCTGACAATGACTCGTGTTGCGTCTAACAATGGAACAACGGGGATTAGAGATGCGGGGAGGGGATCAGACCATCCAGAGTAACCAGTTAGAGATGCAGAGGCCGTGAGTCCACGGTCCCGAGAGAGTTAGTAACCCTCACATCTGCTCATTAAGGGGAAGTTTCTATTATAATATAGGAAATATTCGGAGTTCCTGGCAATTCGAAGAGAAAAGTTGGGGGTTTCCGCGCTCCACTGAAACGGCAGCCTGCCTACCACAAACGGATGCGGGCACGTTCTATTCTCGAGAAGTGGTCGCCTACCAGTCGCTCGTCTATTTTCTAATAAATTTATTTACGGAAAAGAGTCTGAGGTTTTCAGTGGTGTTCTTCGTGACATCGTTGACTGCCTGTGGCGAGATCGGTGCGAATCTCCCCACTCTTGCGACTTATCCTTGCAAATAGTCGTTATACTTTTCCATTCCTCTCTCTCTCTTTCTCTTTCTTTTTCCCTTTCTCATTCTCTTTCCCCTCTTTCTCTCTTTCTCTTTCTCTTTCTCTATTTCTCTCTCTCTGTCTCTCTCTCTCTCTCTCTTATATGATCGCAAGCAGATCGCAGTGTTGCACTCGTCCAGTCATCTATCGGTTTTGTGATGCCTTGCGCTGTCCCGCACTTGTCGACCACAGTTCACCTCATAATCGACTTGAATGAAGTTTATCGTTCTCTCCCCAGGTTCTTTTATCCATTCATCGAGTTTCAGTCGTAGTAGTAGCCGAAATGCCTGGTCCGGCCGTCTTCTGTAACTGAGCGACAGCAGTATTCAAAAACTTTTCGCGCCAATCGATGGCTTGGCGGGAATTAGTTGGAATTGATTTTCCTTCGTTTTTTCGTTATATTTTCGTGGTGTGCATTTTGCAATAAATCGCGTATTCGTTGTTTTGTTATTTTCTATCCATTATTCTAGTGTATTTCGTATATGTATATAGTATATATGTGCATATGTATCCATATGTACGCATATATATGTATATACATACGGTTCTTTTTCGTTATCCGGAAGCAAAAGAAGAAGCGCCCCCTTCGCTCCACAAGAACTTTTCATAAAACTGTTAGTGATCATTCGAAAGCTCAAATTTCTGGCTAGCGCGATACGCGGCCTTTTTCCGAAAAGAACCTTTTTAGAACGCTGCTGCATTCAGAATAAAGTTGTATCTTACACCCGCCGCTTGCTTCTACTATTACTTTGCTGGAGTCGCGAAAAGCACATCAACGTGTAGAGGGAATCTTTTAGCGTCAAAGTTGTACGTTTTATTTGGAGTTTCTTTTGAAGCGGATGAACAATTCCTAATTGAATAGACAAATATCGCACTTCACATGTGAGCTGCCTAGGCGCCGTCGATCGATCGCCGTGTTGAAACCACGGGCAGCCCCTCTCCTCCCCTCTGCTCCACTCTCCATCCCGTCGATTAGCGAACAACAAATGGCCGCGTATGTCAATCGATCTTATTTTACTTGTTACACTGCAGAGAAGCAACCTTTTCAGGAAGGGAAATAAGCACAGCGTTGAAATCGTTGAATCTTACGCTATCGAACGATTACTAATAGTCTAAAGGAGGAGCTCTGTCCTGCGAGAATGCGCACATGACCAATGCTTTCCTTTCGCTGAAGCGTTATAAGAGGCTTTTTCAAAAAACGGCTGAGTGGCGCAATAGCCAGAGATTTTAGCTTTCGAATGATTACTAACACTCTTGGAAAGGTCTTGTGACAGCGGAGAGGATCGTTTCCTCATTTGCTCCCGGGTAACGTAAAGAATTTTATATACATGTATATATGTATGTAATGATCTTTGTTGTGTCTATCTAATGCTTGTTATTATCACTTGATGAACTCTCATAGATATAGTTTCAGCTCTGCGAATTCGTATCTCAATGACGACGGTAAATATCCGTGGTGTTGAAATCATGTTCCCATTTTCGCCTTATGAATGCCAGTTGGCATATATGGATAAGGTTATTGAGGCAATCGATATGGTATGTTTCTTCATTCATAATTTTTATTTTGAATGGCGACTTTCGAAGATGACACGGCATTTGATTAGAGGTGGTGCCCTGTGATGCGCGAGTAGTCGCTGGTTCAATCCCGCTTGCTACTTGGCCTCACTAGGCCTTCCATCAATCTCTTTAGATTCCAGTCACATCCTTAAACGATGTTTGATAATGTCGAATGTACGATGTACTCCTCAAATATCGATCATCGCTGAGCGCTTTATACCTTATTCCAGGAAGGTCAATGGAGGAGCTCGTATCGCCGCGTTGCCTACTCCTTGTTTTCCTGATACCCTACCCGATTCTTTTCAGTTAGCGGGGAACAAATGAATATTCCTTCCTATTTGCTGGGCAAGAACTTCTTACGAGAGTGTTATTAATCATTCGAAACGCAAATTTGCTAGCGCGGTACATGGCCGTTTCCGAAAAAGTGATCTTATAACGCTTCACCAAAAGAAACATTTGCGTTTCACCCACGCGTATTCTCGCTGGATAGGGCTCTTTTTATAGACTTCAGTAATCATTCGATATCGTGAGATTTAGATATTCCAGGGCTGTGCCTATTTTCTGAAAGGACCGCTTCTATGCAGTCTAGCAGGAAAAATGAAATTATTTCACATACGCGAGGATGTGTCTTTGGTCAATTCACGTGCTGCGGGTTGTGGGGATGGGGTGGTTGCCGCGATCATCGATTGATTGACGCTTTGGTGAATACGTAGAAGTGCGGTCTTCGTTGTTCAATTATGAACTGTTTTTCCGCTTTGAAAAAATTCCAGATCAATCGTCTGATTCTGACACTCAAAGATTTTCTCTACAAGTTCATCTGCTTTTCGTGCTTTCAGTGAAGTAGTGGTTCAGTGGCGCGGCTGATGTTACCGGTCGTGTACCGCGCTAGTCAGAGGTTTAAGCTTTCGATTCATCACTAACACTCTCATGAAGAGTTCGTGTTGTTCATCGCATGTGGTCGAATAAGCATTTGTTTCTCGCTAACAGAAAAGAACCACCACATCACGAGCGACTGCGCTACCTTGTCACCAAATTCATTATATCAAACGTATGAATAACTGAGTTATCTAAGAGGTTTGACGCTGCTTTGGAGTCTCCGACTGGAACCGGTAAAACTCTATCACTTCTGTGTTCGACGTTGGGATGGTTACAGAAGCAGAAATCCTCATTCCAGCTCACGTTGCGGGATGTCACACAGATCGCTACTGGTAATGTTCGTGTTCGTTTTTCTGATGCTGACTCTTTGAGATATATTTTATATACCTGTAACTGACGACTACTATGCAAGAAACTCTGTCCTCGGCGGGGTTTGAACTAACGTTTCACCTTGCCGTGAAGTAGTGATAGCACGCGCCCGTGTGTGAGTGAAACGCGGGTTCGACTCCTTCTGCTCTCGGATGTCTTACATATCTCTAACCATTCTAGGATTTATACTTCATAGCTCTGCTCGAAAGCAGTAAAATAAAGAGATCTCGTAGTATGTATAATTTTCGTGTTTATTTCCAGCGTCGTCACCGCCAGTATCCTTTCTTCCACGCATTTACTACTGTTCCCGTACTCACAGTCAGCTCGCACAAGTGGTACGGGAGTTGAATCGAACGCATTATAGCAAGTAGGTGGATAGAATGGCATTTTTTCTCTGTTCAGAACCTTCGATGATGGTTTTATCTTGAATAGTGTCCGAACCACTGTGATGGGATCACGTGACCAACTGTGCATTCATGAGTGGGTTTGCAAACAATCAGATGCTCGTGTGAAGGTCTGTGTTATAATACTACCTTGAGTTCTTTTCCTTTATCTGGAGACAATGAAGAAACGACTCCTTTCGCTGGACAAAGACTTTCCAATACACCTTTAACACACGAAAGCTCAAATGTGGGTCAACTGCGCTACGTGGCCGTGTTCTGCAAAAGCCTTTTATAGTGATGTAGCGTTAAAAAAAACGATAAGTGTTCCTTACACGCGTTTTTCGCGCAAGGCAGAGCTCTTCCCGTAGAATATTAGTAATTATTCGTAGCATAAGATTCATACGATTCCAACGCTGTGCTCATTTTCTGGAAAGACCGCTGCTCTGCAGTATAGCAGGGAAAATAAGATTGATTCACATACGTGGGCATGTTTTTGGGAGGGGCGCAGGTGGGACTGACCTCGGTTCAAGCGCAGCGATCGATTGATGGAGCTGATATGATACACACGTGAAGATGCGAATTTTGTTATTCAAGCAGGAAGTTTTTCTCCGCTTTTGAAGAACTCCAGATAAAACGTATGACATTGACATGAAGATAATTGCTTCACACGTTCATATACCTTTCGTGCTTCAAGCGAAGTGAAGGTAGAAACAAACCACAGGTTTAAAACATAAATCAATTCTGAGTGTTAAAGCTTCATAAAAGGGTTTTTACAAAAAATGACCACGTAGCGCAGTAGCCAGGGATTTGACCTTTCGAATGGTCACTAACACCCATATAAAAAGTTCTTGTCCTGCCAAAAGGGTCGTATTTTCATTTATCCTCGGAAAACCGAGAAAACCCTATTTTGTGATACTTCCGTGCTGTCGCCCGGTAATGAAGCTTAGTGTAATGGTACTGAATAATCGTAAAGTGGTCTTTTCAGGCATCCGTATGTCGTGGTATGATCTCAAGACGAACGTGTCAATACTACAATAAATGGGATCGTGAGTTATTATCTCTTAGTCAGTCACTTTAAATGGCAACATACTGCCTAGTAATTAGTAAACCCTGTATGGAATGGTCTTAATCAGTTTATCCTTTGGCTGCCTTTGTTTTGTGGCTTTGTGTTATCGTCGCGCTGTGGCGAAATGACTGTAGATGTCCTGCGACACAGACGTGGTCGGTGACGCAGTCCTGGGCCCTGAACATGCCATGCTTTCCATTTTTGCGAACTCGCTGAATTGGTATCGGACTTGTCTGGTAGCATAGTAGTATTGACTTGAGACATCGTTAGGCCACCGCGAGTTATTGTAAAATCCAGATATCTTTGAAGCAGATTTGGTAATCCTGATGAAGTCGAGTGCATGGCACATCCTCAGGAGTTGATCAGGGCTGAGAGCTTTGTCCTTTAGCTTTAGAATATCATATTGTGTTCAATGAATATTTTCCAGGAACACCAGTTGACACCCTCAACGAGATATTCAGAGAGAGCGGTGCTGTTCCTGATATAGAAGATATGATAACTATCGGACGGAAGCATGGGTATGGTTTCACGATTATTATGACCACGACTCTTCGTTATACCTTTTGGTTTTCCAATCTACTAGAAGAATAGATCGTATTCTTATTGGATTGTCAACCCTCTCGGGACCGTGGAATCACTCCTCTCTTAGTCTAACCCCCAGTGTTGCAACGCTGGATGGTTTACTCCATCTCTGCATATGTAGCCACCAGCATGGAAAGACACTGAATGTGTTTTTGTATCATTAAGTTGTATTGTTGTTGTTTTCCTGTTATATTATATATAAACATATTAGTTGTTATAAGTAGGAAAATAACAACAGTAATATAATTGAAATTATACAATAATACATCAATGCGCCTTCACGCTGGGATTAGGATGCAAAGGAGGTGGAGCAGACCGTCCAACCTTGCCACGCTAGGGGTTAAAGATGCAGAGGAGGTGAATTCACGTGCAAAAGGGTCAACGAACTTCATCTGGATACTTGGATATGTGGGCGGTCCATCTTCGCGAGTGTTCGGGACCTTAGCACATGAAAATGTGCTGATTCAGCTATTTATTATGTTCACTAGAATCTTAAGGCAGGCCTAGTCGGGTGATGCTCAGGTTGCCACCACATTGACTTGTCGCTAGTCCTTGTGGATCAGAAGGAGATTACCACCTTGCGATTGATATCTACCAAGACCTGGTCATTACTGGTATGTTTATTCCTAGTTGGGCTTTCTGAGTGGAAACTCGTGCTTCTTCTCAGCTTTGAGTGACCCTGCTGAGGGTTGAACTTTCCTCTGTACTCGCAGTGCGACAGCGAGAAACACCTTCCAAGCACGATGAGGCAGTGAACCATTCGTAAGGGTTGAGTAACCTAAACAAAAACTATTCTGTTTTCGGGAGGCATTTTTCAATCCTTTGAAGGCAATTTCTTTTAGACTTTTCTCTCAGACCTAAGAAGTCAATCGTTAGCTAAAATCTTGACGATTCCATTACTTTGCTTCATTCCTGAAAACTCCTTTCTATTGCTGGTAACAACGAAACAGTTGAGCTCCACACTCGAGGCGCATCATCGCGCGTATTTTTGTTTTTATTTGGAAACTTTGTTTCAAGTTTTTTTTTCTTAAGACCACGCTCAAATTTTAAAATGCCTTATAATCATTATTTTGATTCACGCAATGGTCTGTTATAGGGCAACTTATAAAGCCCGGTACACGTGTTTCGACCTTGGCAATCTCATCAGTCGGGCGGTACCCTTCGTCTTTAGCCAATCCTGTCGGGGTTCTAGAAGAAACTTTATTCTATTGTCGACTCGATTGATCGTGTAAAATGTTTGTCGTCCCCTACTCTTAGTATGGGGGACTGGAGCACCGCGGCAGGATTGGCAAGAAACGAAGGACACCGCCCGACTTATGAGGCTGTCAAAGTCCAAACACGTGTATCGGGCTCCATAAGTTGCCCTATAACGGATCACATGCGTGGCTGAAAAAATGACTATCAGGCATATCTGGAAACTTTTCTCCTTTTCGTAAAAAATTTTAGGAGTTTTAAGTTGAAATCTGAAACAAACTTTATTCTATTGTTCTAAGAGCTTGAGCTTCTATTAACATTTTATATTAACGAGATAAACCTGCTAGTAATCCTAAGCTTAACGCGTTGACAACGACATGACCTGATTTTGATTTCTGCGGCGCACTACGTTTCGGAGTTAACATCTATACGCGCGCACTTCGCACAGATCTGGTATCTAAATGATGAACTTATTTAGTTATTCCTATTCTTGTTTTAAATGATTCTTAATACAATAACTACGATTAGCATTTCCACAGTACCCTGCAAAGAATTTATATTTATGGGCAGTATGCAAATTCTAACAAGTTTCGTAAATGTACAAACACTTTGAAAAGGATTCACTAGACACATCATTCTTGCTTTGTTCGCTGAAAAGCATTAGCTTTATCTCTACTACCGATATACTACCGATAGTCTTTTTGAGGTCTTAGTCAGTAAAGCTCTATCAAATCCTTATAGTAATTCAATCATTTACCTACGATCACTTCTGAATTTCATCACAAGCTAACATTGTCACCGCACTGTCATTATAGTTCGTCATGGGACCGCGTCGCGTGCCACACAAGATTTCAGCGTCGTTGTCGAAGAGTTAACCCTTTGACTTCCAGGGACCCATATCCTCGTGTGTCTTACGAGCAAGGCTGGACTGTCTGCTCCACCTCGTCTACGTCTGTAACCCCCAGCGACAATGTATTCCAGTGGAACGGAGCACGTTTTGTGTCGTGCTTTGCGTCATTAAGAAATCATCACCAGGAATTGCTTCAGTTGAGTTAACACCTCCATCTAAAAGCATGCTATTTTTCTACTGGATTTCCACAAATAAGGCTATCGATAGCAGAAATAGCCCCGATACTTCCTCTAAAATTTCATTCAGAAGAGAAAACTGGATGTTTGAGAAAAGTTCATATCTCGAACTATTATCGAACATTTCTATGCTGTATTATCCTTATTTGTTTATATTCCAATCACATTTAGCACCTTAAGGCCACTCAAGTGGCTTTAGTGTCGAGTGTTTACAGTGTGTCGTAAGCTTAGTCATACATTACTGATTTTGTCCAGTATACAATCATTCCTATAGAAAAATAGTACGATTTCTAGATGGAGGTTGTTAGTCAACTAAACCATTACCTAATGATGAATCCTTAGTGACGTAGAACGCGATAGAAAATATGCTCTATTACATTGGAGTGTATCTTATCGGTGGAAGTTAGAGACGCAGACGAGCTGGGGCAGACAGTCCAGCCTTAAAAGTTGGACACACAGAGGGTTGGGTCCTTGGAAGCAAAGCGTCAAGCAGGCGAAGCCGTAATCTTCTTTACGCTCTTCCAGCGCTCGGTGAAGACCTTTTCAGAAACTACGTATGGTTTCAGAATCAATCAAATTATGCTCTAATGACTTTCAGAAGCCTCATAAATGGCCATCCACACACCCTAACCGTCTCGGTGCTGTTTGTTGCAAATGTTGCAAAATCCTACCAGCACCACCATCCACACACCCGTGGCGACTAAGTACTGCGTGTCGAGTGTGGACGCATTCTTATTTTCGTTGCAATAGCTCATCAAGAGGCCTTTCCAAAACAAGCAAAGTATTGGAATTGCTGAGAATTAAGGTATCAAATCGCCACTGAAAGCATGAGAAAAGCAAAAAAAGGCCTTGTCCCTAAGGAGGTGAAAAATGCGTTCCGTCAAAGGATTTGTACCCTTAATATCTACGTATGAATTTGAGCTCTATATCTACTTGCAGTTACACGATCAGCATTGAATTCAGTTACGTTTGTGAATGATAAATTTTTTGCCAGTTCAGTTGTTTCCGCTGGCATGAAGAGCTTTTGTTTGAAGTTATGCTTGGAGTGCTTATGAGAAATGGCGCTTTATGGCCTCACACTAAGTGCTTGATGTTTGGATATCCGTTGAAGACCAACGTTGACTGATAGGCGGCGTCGCACTGTCGCTTGCGCGGCAATCGTAAGAGACGGCATCTGCATTTATGGTTGTCTGCGCCTGCCTTCCCACGAGATGCTCCTTTTTCTCGAGACACGACGCCGCCATTACAGTAGCTTAGTGAGATTTGACGTCGCGCGAAACAGTATGAAACGCAGCATTTGGTACCTGCCTAAGATATCTTGAGATGAAGCTATAAGGACAGCCGTAGCAATACGTAAAGTTTCCAGAAGCCTTGTGGACGACGAATGCAAGGAAAACGAATCGAATGCAGGAAGTGCTGTAATTTGCCCATTTTTGTGATAACGGTTCGCATACGAAAAAAGAAAAGACACTAAGTTGTCAAGCTTTGGGCCAAATTCGAGAAGTTTTGGGCGTTGCCTTACAATGTTATGCGGTGGAATCACCGAACTTTATCTTGTCTATCGCTGCTGAATCATATTATTGTCGTTTTAGGATCTGTCCATTTTTTCGTTGTCGACAAATGCAAGAAATGGCCGAATTGGTGTTGCTGCCGTATAATTACATCATTGATCCTCAGCTGAGGAAACTCCATAAAATTGACTTGGCCGGAAGTGTAGTTATATTTGATGAAGCACACAACCTGGTTAGTAGTTCAACAAGTATCCTGTGGTTTCTCCAACCATGTCATTCTTGATTTTAAAGGAGAATATCTGTGAAGATGTGGTGTCAGTGGAGATCTCGTCTGTTCACATTTCGCTTGCGATACAGGAGCTGAAAGATGCAATTGAGTGCCTACAGAATGAAATCGAGGAGAAACGAATTGAAATGGTTGGGTTATTGAAAAATTGTAAATAACTTGAGAACACGTCTTTCATTAATCGTCGACGTGTGAAATGAGAAATGAGAATTAGCTAACGAACCATCCTTTTATTCCAGCCTTACGCTCACTTGGTGTATCTTCTTGAAAGAGCGATAACCAACGAATCGGCGACTTGTTCCATTCCCGTGTTTGTAATTTTCTCGTAGTATTAATGTAAAGCTATGGTATCTATGAGCGTCAGTTCGTTCAGCAAAACCCGTTTTTCAAACCTTTAGGGACACGGCCCTTTTCGCTTGTTTTTCACACGTTTAGTTATCATTAGATAGCTTAAATCCTTGGGAGTACGACACTGTGCTCGTTTCCTGAAAAGGTCCTTTTTATATGCCTGATAATTCTTTTGAGCCATGCATGTGGTTTGTTTTGAGCACTTACACAGTGCATTGCGTGTTTTCGTTCAAGATATGATATTTAACGATAACCAGCCAAGAGTAATCGAGTGTATAACGCTGCCCGTTCGGTAATTTAGCACTTAACGGCCTCGTGTAAAACTTTGTCGTCGGTTACTCTGTGTAAAGGGTAGATACCCGTGACTCAATTATAAGACAGCGTGCAACTGACGAGGCTGCGAAGCCGAAACACGTGTATTGCACTGTTGAAGTACCCATAACAGACCACATGCATGGTCAAATATAATTAATTAGGCTTATTAAAATTTGAACGTGCTTTCAAGAAACAGTAGAAACAAAAGGTCCTTTTTAGTGCGCTGTAACGAGGAAATTAGAATTGACTTTCATGCGGCGCACTATCGCGTGTATTTTCGTTGTTTAGAAAATCTTTCTCCAGTTCGTAGAAAATTATAAGCTGTTTTGTGTAAGAATTGTGGAGGGAACTTTGCTCTATAGATGTAAGTGCGAAATTTTCATTTTCATTTAATATCGCTAAATAAGCTTAAGCTTGAATCCCACCCCCATCTCACCTCCCCCTCCCCCCTAAGCCTCGTAGACTGGCTCGGCTCTGGTATGTTATTAGCTGTGTGAATAGGATTTTGCAGCGTTAGCAAGCAATCAGTACCGAGGTGTCTAGAGTTTGTAAATCATCCTTTAGCAGACCTTTAGTAGTTATATGATAGCACAGGGCTTGATGATTCTGAAGTCAAATTTAGCTCCTCACGGTACCATGGAGGAAGTCCTCTGCTTGTCTGACCACCTCCCCCAGCGTGTCATTGTAGACGGAGTACCCTCCAATGATAACGCCACACGCTTTAGCCATTATCAGGTGCAGCACACTGGGTGGTCAGTCACGCAGGGGATTGGGTCCACGGTCTCGTAAGGATCAATTTTTGAGATCTTCATAGAAAGCTAGAGGAGCGGAAGGATTGGGTTTCGCACTCCTAGGCTCAGGACTAGGATTTAAAGCTTTTTCATTGGGCACTTTCATGCCTACGAAACGATAGAACAAAGTTTCTTCCACCGTAATATTGAAAACATAGAAATTTCTACAGGAGAGAAAAAAGAACGTAATCAACGCGGTAATGCATGCGGAATGTATAACTCAGTTTTATTTCCACTGCTACACCGTTCTGGAAAGACCCTTCTAGAAGCAGATTCAATCTTGAAACCGCCGGACTTCAGCTATCGAATGACTATTTTAAATCTGAGAAAAAGTGATGAATGCCTTGATTTCAAAGGGTTGCGAATGGGCTGCGATAAGGGTATTGTACTTTCTTCTCTTCTAAAACATAATACATCATGCACTTCTTTTGAATAAAACGACGTCTATAAATACTATAACTTTCGTTGATACTGTAAGAAAACTACATATTCAAATAGAGTTGAACCAAGTACGTTCAGGCTCTGAGGAATGCGAAATCGCCGAAACTTCTCGAAGAAAATATACCACCCGAGCGTAAGTTTTGAATAAAGGATCGGTTTGTCCAAATTAACTATTTTCTGGATAAGTAGACTGTGCTCTGGTATTGTTCAGGACCAGTCATCGCTCCCATTTGGTAGTAGACCGTTAGACGCCGAGAAACAAAAACAACCTCCCTTTCAAATAAACGATGCGGCCATACTTCTAGGTCAGTAAGAAATTCAATGTGTAGCTTAGGATTTCGTTCATTGTCGTACGTGCTACGCTTTTTTCACTTTAGCAATGCTCTTTGATCTTGAGGTAAAAGTCGAGGAAATCTTTAACGATGAAACAGGCCGAAATTTGGAAGGTTTTCCTGGAAAGGTGAAAACTGCGTCGTTTTGATCTCCCTATTTTCAATATTATTGTTTGGTACTTTTCGGTTGTCGGGATGCATTTTCAACTTTTTGAGGACAAGACCTTTTTGAAGACGCCTTGGCACTGTGCTATAAAAGCGGAAATAAAATTGAGCTTCACACTCGGCGCGTACTTTTGTGGATGACTAAGTGAATGAGATTTTCAATATTGGCAGCAAACGATACCGCGGAGGCTGGGGTTTCTGGATGGTTTTTATTAAAACACTGTTAGTACTAATTGATAACATGAATTTAGCTGATTCTGAAAATAGGTTTGATTCTTGAAAATTTCTCTATTGTGAGCTCGGAGAACAGGGAAAAGATTGAGTTTGTACTTCCAAGCTTAGCCTGCGTAGACTAAGGATTAGTTGCGGTTCATTGGGCAGTTTGCAAAAATAAAACTCCAAACTCGTAGATCGGTAGAACAAAGTTTTCTCTACAGTAACATAGCGTAGAAAGAGTGGTGTCAAAGCAAGCACTGATAATGAAACGGTTCGAGCACGCGCCCTAGGATAGGATTTTTGTGAGGTTCGAGTCCCACCTGACGCAGAAAGTTTTGCATATCACTCTACATCAATGGGCATATTTCTCTTACAAATTTGTACAGAGGACCTAGAAACTTCCACGAAACGAAGAGAAAGATCTTGTTTAAATGACTTAAAGCCCACGACAGTACGCGCAGAGTATGAAATATGATCTTGTTTTCGCTGCTACAGCGCTTTGAAAGGGCTTTTTCTAAAAGAAACCTAGTGCTTAAATTGCCGATATTTGAGCAGCCGAACGCTATCTTATGTTCGAGGAAACAGCCAAGTCCTCTTCAAAGAGTCGGAATGAATCCCGGCGGCCAAAAAAAACCTATTGTATTTATTCTAATCCTGGTTGAAGGTATTTCCTGGTGATCGGCTGTTTGAAACATTTGAGAGTGTTGGTATATCATTTGATAAAGCTGAAGTGTTCTCCAAAGTGCTCTCGGATATAAGTGAATATTCGCAGCAAGGAAGTGGGTTATCCGTCTAATCTACGAAAACATCAAATAACAAATTGGCCGCCTTTTAGCTGAATCAAATCCTTCGTTAGCTGAAAGAGGAAAGAATCTTGAGCTTCTAAGCAACTTTATCTCTGTGGCCTATTTGAGTTTGTCGAAGGAAGCCGCTTTAGCAATGGGTAAAAACAAGGTGACTGTTTTAGTGCAGTGGATCGATAACTTCTAAGTTGGAATTTTACTTTAAGGTCAATGGAAACATCGATCTGAAATGTCAGAAAATCAGTCTAGATTCTAGAAAAATTGCACGACATTTCAAACTCTACGTTGTGAAGGAAGAGGGGACAGCATCCAAACCGTCTTCTGTGAGTTACTTAGTCGGTTGGATTTTGCGGACCCATACCGCGCCTTTTTTTCAGCGTGGGAACGGCTCCACCTCCTCTGCTCCGATTAGTCGCCGACTACAGTACTACTTTACGTTGCAATAGCGCACGCCATTCGGTCTAAAACTAATCGTGGGTCTTGCAGCGAAAGGTAGTATTGTAGTTGGCAACTTCGGGACAGAGGAGTTGGAGTGCCCATTATGGGTCCGCGGAAGTCAACCGGCCAACTGGAGAAATCAGTGGTTTATAACTGGTGACAGACATCAACGATGTTTAATCTATCGCTTGTAGACAGTCATGAAATTTTGGTGTTTCACATCGTCAATTGCTATGAAGGCGCTGAAAATGAATGGAGTACGGACTGTTATAGTGACGAGTGGCACCCTTTCTCCTCTGCCGAATTTTGTCAGAAATATTGGACTGTGAGGACTCTTTACTTCCGATTAGTTTTCAGCTAGGGCACATGTCTATCGATTCAGGGATTTCGGCAGTACGCTGGAAAATCAACACGCAGCCAAAAGTGATCAGATTATTACAGCTGTGTTAAGCAAATCGCCATTCACTGGACGTGTTCTGAACGGATCTTTTCAGAATAGGTGATTTTTTTTCCCCCACATTTGGTGTTCTTTTCCTCTTGGAAGCATCTGTGGCATAGTGATCAGAGGTGCTCTCTGCGACACAAGTGGTCGATCAACCGATGGTCGATAGTACGATCTTGCGCTCAAGGTTCATCATGCTCCATCCGTCCGGAGTCGGTGCATCGGTATCAGACTAGTCTGGGAGGATAGGAGTACTGCCTTGATACATTAGTAGGCCACCACGATTATTGTTAACGCCACGTATGCTATCACTCACCTCATTCGATCTTAGATGAACACGAACACAAGGCACATCCCGCAGTATTTCATCCCCCAAGAGCTCCATTTTTTATTCTGATTCTTCCCAAGAGAAGAGCTAGATGGGCTAGTGCAGTGATTGGTGAGGAAGTGTATCAAAAGAAGGTGATTGAATTCTATCTTCTTCACAAGCATTCTCTTGTGATCAGTCATCGGACGCCTTATAGGGAACACCTTAGTCCGGTTATTTCTGGGATCACAAGGAGATTATCTTGATCAGAATTTATTATCCTCCAATGATAAGAAGAAATTCTCAATCAGCATCCCAAGCAACACGTGCGATATTCGAAGACTTCTGTAAAGAATAAATGAAAGGGAACGAGTCGAATGCAAGAGTTAATGGGAACACCACAGTGTGGATAATGGGTCGTGTAAAATAAGTAAGTGAAAATTAAGCGTTTTTAGATTTTTTTATCGGAAATAGCATGGAATTAACCTTTTCCGGGCGTCTTTTGATCGCTTTTCGCAAGCGGCTTGATATTTTCGTTAATGATCAAAGATGTAATTCTTCATTTTGAAAAAAAAATCCAGTTTTTGTATTACGGTGATACTTCATAGTTTTCTCTACACGCTCAGTACTTTTTATGCACATAAATCTCTTATGTGCGAAGGAAATCTCTGTGTGAAGCGTTCTCCTTATTACTCCTATAGCGCACTACAAAGATCTCAAGAACCAAATTCAGCTTCAGAATTTCTTAGGTCCTTACTGTCGAATGAACACCAGTTTAGTTCAATGAAAAACCATCTAGAGACCCTAGCAGTGCAAACAAAGTATTCCAAAAGTGAAACATAATTTTATCTTCGATCTTACGGCGTACGGTACTTTTCTGTTGACGGCACAAGATGAGGAAACGATTCTTCTCGTTGGACAAGAACTTCTCTGAGGAGTTTCAGTAATCTTTCGAAAGCTCAGATCTTTGGTTAGTGTGCTACGCGGCCATTTTCTGAGGAATTCTTTTTATGACGCTTCAGCGAAAGAAAACATCTGTATTTTATACCGAATAATTCTCGCAGGACAGAGCTATTCCTTCAGACTTTAGTAATCATCCGATAGCGTAGGATTCAGCGATTCCAGCACTGTGCTTATTCTCTGGACAGATCGATTCTCTGTAACGCAGCAGGGAAATTAAGATCAAGTTCCACATACCAGGCCTGCTTGTTTAGCGGCTATTACGGTCGGGGTGTCGGATCGGCCGTCCCCGGCTATCTAATGATCGATGGTGCTTCGGCAGGTCACATGTCAAGAGCGATTTTGGTTATTCAATAGGAGTTTGTTTCTTTTCCGCTTCTAATGAAACTCCAGATAGTGAAACGTAAAACTCGTTTATTGGAAACAAACGTTTCATATGTTTTTTCCTACTTTCCAGCTAGGTGATAGTGGATATCGTACGGCCAGTGTGTAACACGAATTTTCATCTCAAATTTCACGAGCGGTTTACAGAAGGGGGTTGAGTGGAGCGCATGTGCCAGAGTGGTTAGAATTGTGCACTGCCTCGCACAAAGCTCGATGGTTTCGAGTTCCACGTCCATAGGCTCACCAAACCATCCATCCCCCGGGTCGGTGAACTGATACTGGATTTTTTTTGGGGGTTTTCAAAAACAGTCGAATCTTTTGATATAGTTTTGATCTAACAGCAAAAATCTAATCGACTGAGAGGTGGTGATGGTACAGTGTCATAGTACACTGTGCCATCACCACATACGCCACCCTCCTTGCTTCAATGCAGGGCTGAATGTGGGGCGGGGGTCACTGATGAGGAGGACGAACCTCCGAAACACCGGTGTATGACCCTGGGCTTACCAACCCCTTTTTTGAGCTTAAATCATTCTTTTTTTTGGAATTATATTGAATGTTTTTTTGGGGGTTTCAAAAACAGTCGATCTTTTGATATAGTTTTGATCTAACAGCAAAAATCTATCGACTGAGAGGTGGTGATGGTACAGTGTCATAGTACACTGTGCCATCACCACATACGCCACCCTCCTTGCTTCAATGCAGGGCTGAATGTGGGGCGGGGGTCACTGATGAGGAGGACGAACCTCCGAAACACCGGTGTATGACCCTGGGCTTACCAACCCCTTTTTTGAGCTTAAATCATTCTTTTTTTGGAATTATATTGAATGTTTTTTTGGGGGTTTCAAAAACAGTCGATCTTTTGATATAGTTTTGATCTAACAGCAAAAATCTATCGACTGAGAGGTGGTGATGGTACAGTGTCATAGTACACTGTGCCATCACCACATACGCCACCCTCCTTGCTTCAATGCAGGGCTGAATGTGGGGCGGGGGTCACTGATGAGGAGGACGAACCTCCGAAACACCGGTGTATGACCCGGGCTTACCAACCCCTTTTTTGAGCTTAAATCATTCTTTTTTTGGAATTATATTGAATGTTTTTTTTTGGGGGTTTCAAAAACAGTCGATCTTTTGATATAGTTTTGATCTAACAGCAAAAATCTATCGACTGAGAGGTGGTGATGGTACAGTGTCATAGTACACTGTGCCATCACCACATACGCCACCCTCCTTGCTTCAATGCAGGGCTGAATGTGGGGCGGGGGTCACTGATGAGGAGGACGAACCTCCGAAACACCGGTGTATGACCCTGGGCTTACCAACCCCTTTTTTGAGCTTAAATCATTCTTTTTTTGGATGATACTGAATTGATCGTAGACTTGTCTGGGAGGATAAGTAGCATTGAATCGATACAGCGGGAAGCCACCTCGAGTCATTGTAAAGGCCAGATATGCATTCAATCACCTCGAACGAGATTAAAAATTGATGACAAATGCATGGTGCATCCCTCAGGAATTGATTAAGTCCTAGCGCTTCATCCTTTATCATAAAAGAGTGCTTTCGAAAAAACGGCCACGTAGCGCAGTAGCCAGAGATTTGAGCTCTCGATGATTAATAACACTCTTATGCAAAGTTCTTGTCCAACCAGAGGGTCGTTTCTTCATCCCGTGCCGTCTAGCGGAAGATGACGTAGTGTAATAAGACTTTCCAGAAAACAAGCACTATGTCGAAATTGTCAAGTTATGCCTATGAATGACTACTGAAATTCTGGAAAGATCTTGTCCAGCTAAAAAGATCTCTGGAACTTTGACTGTTGAAAACGACTCTTATCGTCCGAAAAGGGTAAGATCATTCTTTGAGTTATTTTCATGCAGCAATTCAGCCCGTCTTTCTACTTTTATAAAGTGGTGCAAAAGTGTCTTAAAGGTTCTGTTTCACTTCGTCTCTTCGTTGGCCGTCTCCTGTTTTTGAGAATTTTTTGGTTAACTTTTTGGTACTTTTCACTTTTCAACTCCTTCATATGTTTAGACATACTAACACATACGCTGTCGGTATTGCCGAGTCGATTATCTCGATAGCGAAAACTGTTCCACAAGGTAACAAATCGTAATTAGGTCATGGTGATCTATTAACTTATCATTAATGTTTAATCATAGGTATTCTTGTTTTCTTCGCATCGTATAACCTTATGGACCATCTCATCTCAAAGTTCAAGGAATTGAAAGATTCTAACCAGAAGTTCTCGTCGAAAAGTTACTGGGATCAAATGACCGAAGCGAAGTTAGTGGTGGTTGAACCGAAGCAAAAGGTTAGTTTAATGTTTCTTTTATTTCTGCCTTTTCTTTTGTAAGGATACAATATTTCCAGTCTCATTTGGCGAGAGTCCGCTCTGAGTTTCACTCGTGGTGTTCAAAACGAGCAAGGTGCCATGTTCTTTGCGGTTTGCAGAGGAAAGGTGCTGCTGAATGCCTAGCGTTTTCTCAGAATAGGCGAATGTTATTGAGACCTATTTCTATCAGTTTTTCCTCGCTTCTTTAGATTTCTATATTAAGCGCAGGTTAGCGAAGGTATTGACTTTTCCGACAAGTGTTCTCGGGCTGTCTGCATCATTGGAGTACCTTACCCACCGCTAATGGATGTTCGGATCTGTTTAAAGCGACTTTATTTGAACGAGATCAAAGCAGAAGACAAAATGGTACTTTCTTAGTGTTTGACATCAGTAATGTATGCTTTTACAAAAAGTCTTTCTGGTACTTTTCCGTTATCTGTAATCTTTTTTAACCCATTCGACAGGACCTTTTTCCATTTTTCTCAGACTTTTGGTAGTCGTTCGATAGCTCAAAACTCGGTGATCTTAGTATTGTACTGTACTTGATTACTGAAAAGGTATGTTAATCGCGCTGTAGGAGCGAAAATAAATTTTGCTCCGCACTGGGAGCGTTTTTTTTTTGCTCGGCTAGGCTCTGTGGATGGCACTTTGCAATATTAGCAACAAACAATCAACATAGAAACTTTTACGGAACGGAGAATGAAAGGTACTTTTCCGATTTCCGATCCAGTTCA
This sequence comes from Parelaphostrongylus tenuis, assembly GCA_019055375.1. Lineage (NCBI taxonomy): Eukaryota > Metazoa > Nematoda > Chromadorea > Rhabditida > Metastrongylidae > Parelaphostrongylus > Parelaphostrongylus tenuis. The sequence goes on from JAHQIW010007507.1 coordinate 170,747, forward strand.
AACGCTCGTAGAAAAGTTGTTTTTTGCTAGTTTTTGAAGTCTCAGTCATTTCGATAGCTTGATCTTCAAAAGATTTGAAAATGTTGCTCACCACCAATTCTCTTAGGTCTATTTAAAAATGTATTTTATTTCCTTTAGACTATTAATAGCCACTTGATAGTTTACATCTTATGAATTCCAACGATGTATTCGGTTTTTTGAAATGACTCTTTAGTGGGTTTGATGAAACAGCCAAAAGACGATTGGATTTCTTAAATTCGGCACCAGAGAAAGCGCCGTGGCTTAGCGGCCATATTGTGAAAATCTTGTCATCAGCCTACCGGCAAAGCACGTTGCTTTGGTGTCAATGTTGCGCTGCGCGAAACTCAACATTCTTTTGGCTGCTACAGCGCAGTAAACAAAAACCAAACACATTTTGTGAAAGTTACGAGAAAGCCATCGAGTGATTGCTCAAAGTCTAAAGGAACGCCTTCATTCAGCGAGAAATGTTTGAATGAGAGACACAATTTTATTTTGCTGTTACAGCGCAATAAAAGCATCATTCTAAAATAAAATGCATCCCCAAATCTTTTTGAGATATAAGCTATTCAATGACTACTTGTACTTTGAAACCAAGGGCGGGGGGGGGGGGGGGGGGGGGGGGGGACTTTTCCATGGCGCTGGAAGCGAGACCGAATAACCGAAATGATCCGAATAAAGTTCCAGATAAATATCGAAGATAGCGCCTATTCAAGGCGGCTTTGAGATCACCGCATGTAGCGCGATTCGAAAGTAGCGCAGTTATGTGTGCTGAAGGTGAAACGTAATCTTCTTTTGGCTGCTACAGCACACTTGTATGGACCTTTCAGGGACCAAGCAGACGGAATCGCCGAAATTCATATCGATTGATTACTGAAAGCCCACGAAAAACGCTCTGTCCAATGACGAGCGCGCCTAAACGCGCCGAGTGTGAGACTTAATCTCATTTCGCTTCTCTAGCGGGCTGAAACGTCATTTTGGAAAGTAATTTTGAGCTAAATTTGTCGAATTTAAGCTATTGAATGGCTACTAAATTGCTAAAGATGCAGGAAATGCGTTGTTTTTAGAGAGTTGAAATTATTACGAATAGTGGAAATACCCGTTTTTCTTTCCGGATTTCTCGAAAAGCTGTGTCAATGCCGATGCTTTTGCGCTGTTACAGAATCAAAGCGCCGACGACTGGTATGTTACAGAGGGTTATCGTGCGGTGAATCAAGCGCTAGGACGTGTACTGCGACATGTGAATGACTTTGGCGTGGTTACATTGTTAGATGAGAGGTCAGAATTTGCTGTTTTTGCGGCTTGTTCAAATCTGCTGAAGATGGCGAGCTACGAAGTAAAATTTGGAATCTCGTGTACACTCTAATCTCAACCATAGAATCTCCACGAGCTCACGTTTCCAATAGTTAATCATCTTGAGGCCCTTGCTGTGGCTTTCTGTTGGCCATTTTTTAGCTTCAAAGGATAAAGGATAAAGCTCTCGGCGTTGATCAATCCCTGAGGGGCGCGCCATGCATTTGTCTTCAATTTTAACTTCGTTCAAGGTGACTTAATGCATATCTGGCCTTTCCAGTCACTCACGGTGGCCTTCCGCTGTATCGAGTCAGTGCTGCTCATCCTCCCCGAAAGGTCTGAGACCAGTCTGGTTCCCATTTACCAACCGAGTAGGAATGGATGGCTGGGTGAGACAGGAGCGCGAGATCGAATCATCGACTTGTGTGCGTCGCAGAGCACCTCTAACCACTGCGCCACATGAGCTCGTCTTTTTAGTTCTACAACGAAAATCAAGGCACACGAAGAGTGGTAGCGTAACAGGGTCCCCCGGTAGTATAGTGGTCACTACGAGGCCTCGAAAAACATGAGAAGAGGATTCAGCTCCTCTCCAGTGTTCAAAGTTGTGCATATCACTCAACGTTCGTGTATAAATCTGATAATTATTATTCGAGTCAACAATTCTGTGGTCTGTTTATGAGTACATGTACAGGCCGATACACGCGTTTCGACCTTGGCAGCCTCGTCAGTTGGGCAGCCCCTTCATCTCTAGTCAATCCTCTCGGGTGCCCCTACATTGAGTAGGCGACGACGTACAATTTACATGTACTGTCAAGTGAAATAAATCACTAGATCGGCAGTGTTTCATACTCGATTGCTCTTGGCTGGTATATCTGAAATATATACTGTTCTTTTATAGTGTTTTTCTGAGATCATGCTCAAATTTCAATATCTTTTATATAATACAAGAGCAATCGAGTGTGAAACACTGCCGATGTAGTGATTTATTTCACTTGACGGCACGTGTAAATCGATCGTCGTTGCCTACTCTGAGTAGGGGGCTGGAGCACCTCGAGGGAAGCGGGCTCTGCACGACTGACGAGGCTGCCAAGGCCGAACCACGTGTGTCGGGCTGTACAATTGCCCATAAACAGACCACATGACATGTTGGTTCAAGTAATAATTATCAGATACATTGAAATTTGAGCGTGGTCTTAACAAGTCACTTGAAAGAAACGGTTTAATGTTCTGGTATATAGTAATGATATCATAACGCTGCTGTTGAAAGAGCGAAGTAAAGAATTCTTGTAGGACCTACACGAGTTTAGGTTTGGAAAAATCAACAAGGAGTATTTCCCGTCGTGGATGAGAGCATCAATCAAAGTTTTCGATAAAGGTTCTGAGTTTCTATCATCAACAACCGATTTTTTTCGCGAAGCGGAAATTGGAAATTAGAGTGAGCTTAATGTCCATTTGAATGTGGCTGGAATATTCCTTCAATGAAAACAGTATTTTTTAAGAAAACAATAACTCCGTTGGTTTCTCCTGCTAAAAAGCGAAGTGGACCTTCATGCAGATCTAGAAGTCGCGCGACTGCTATTCCGTCAGGCGATGTGCAAAAAGAGTTTGTTGGCGCTCTTCTCTTTTATGGTCCATTACGCTTTCGAATTTTATTTTGTACAAGCTCCGTCATGGAATATGGAGAACAATTCGTACTAACTGCGATTTTGATAGGTGTGTTTTGGATTATGATTTATACGCACGGCCCCTTCCGTGCTCTCTGGAACGTGCGCCGACAAATGTCTCAACAAAGAAGGAGTCTTCCAGTGTGACCAGCCTTTTATCAATCTGTGTAGGTGTTATGTAGATGCAATTTTTTGATCTATAATATTAGACCGTTTATTTTGAGTTGTTTAAAATGTTGGATGGTTTCTGATTGAAGAAAAGTGTAGTCTTTTTTATTTGCTGGAACTCAATTTTAATCCACATTCCTAATCTAGAGAAATGTAGCAGTCTAATCCTGATTTTTAGCCCTATTTTCTGTTTCATATGTAAAACAAATTCTAGGATTTTTGGCTTTTGAAGTGGTAAGCATCTATACAAAGCCCTTTCGGGACCGTGTGTACTAAAAAGAGTACACTGACCTTTTTGTGGTAATTTTCGGCCAGCACAGACCTTTCACTAAGCTTTCAGTAGATACTTTATAGCTCATTTCGCTTATTCTGAGAGTATGTTTGATTTCTGATCTCTTCTGTATAGAGCGCTGTAAGAGTAAAAAGAAGAACACGTTTTGTACTGGGAGTGCTTAACCATTACTTGAACTTCATAGCGGGTTTACTAGTAGTAAAAGAGTGTATGAGCTAATATTCGACACATCGCATGCAGTGTACACTATTGGTTTTGGCATACTATCATGGAGTTTCGAATCTTCAGTTTTTTTTCATAAACAGGAGTTCTTTATGAACCAAAAGCATGTGAACGTGTGGAGAAAATTGTGGAGAGTCAAGTGATTGTGAAAAATATGAAAATTTCCTTCTTAACGGAAAAAGAAAAAGCCAAACATATAACGCAAAATGACCGCTGCTTGCGAATTGCACCTTGCGCGGCGATGTTATCTGTGATCCAGTGGATTAATCTACACAGTCTGTGGAAAGCTTATAAATGTGTACCATGTAGTATTGAAATATCACGTATTCACAACCTATTGAGTACTCAAAAATAATGTAGTCTTACAAAATCTCTTGCCTCGCTGTCCACAGCAACTGGCAGGGAAGTTCTTGGTGCTTGAGTCTGCTGCTTGTCTGCGGTGTTGTGGTTGTTAAGAGTAGATCTTTTCCTGCACTCTATGCTTAAGGAATTTATCAGGAGTAGAGTCGTCATGTTTCGTAACAGGACTTGATCACGCAACTATTCGAGGGATTTCTGTTGTTTGAAAGTAACGTAAAGGCAGTGTGACAAACCTCCGTTTATCCATAGGCTGATGGTTTCCACTGGTGAAAATTTGGATACCCGTCTGGACCTCATATTTGAGGAAGATGATTTCATTCATCATGGTAGTTACGACTAGTCGGGAGTTCCTAATGTTGTAGACAACGCTTGACAGAGCACTTTCAAATATCGCTGCTGCAGAATAGCAGTCTGTAGCGGCGCCTCATTTGAATGAAAATGATACCCATCAATTAACGGTTTTTTTTTTTGTTTGGGTAGAATCTGCATGCAGCTCCAGAAATACTGCAAGTAGATTAGATTTGCGAGTAGTGAATGTGCCCAAAAATGGCCTTTGGTTGGAATCTGATGGTATGTGGCTCTAAGTTGTTGAGAAACAGATGAAAGCGAAACGTATGGATAAATTCAAACAAATAAATCACTTTTGCCTCCTAACTTTTTGTGACTAAATCATAAGTGTGAAAGTCTATTTTTACGTAAGTTGCTCTTCAACGCCTCCCAGAAAAAGCCGTATTTCTGATTCTTTTGTTCGTTCTTATTATAACTTGAGATCAAGAGAACAACATGTTGCAAGAGATGGGATGAAGCTCTTTTCTTCACTTGTATCAAGGAAATTCCTAGTATAAGCGTCTTGTGGGCGTAAAGAGATGTTTAAAAGTTGCGCAGTTGGCAGTCTCTGCTAATCTCAATCTCACAATGCGCTGGCACTCGTACAAACTTAATCGTTAAGTTTATGTCTTGAATGTTACTAGTCATTAACTAACTTATGCAGGTAGTAATAAAGTTGTGGTTTGTTTCCTCAGCAAACACAGCTCCTCATGGGTTTTCCTCGGTCGACTCACGCAAATCCCATCGCGCTTTCTTTATAACTCTCTCTACTTCTGCTGATCTATGTAAAAAATTAGCCCGACTAAATCCAGGCTTTCCGCTTCATTTATAACTCTTAGCCAAGTTACCGGATGAACGTGGGTCGATCTTCTCAAGTTGGTTGACTTTATTAGATGAAGCGGTAGCCAAGCACTGCGAGACGAAAGTTAGATTCCGTCGTATTCAATTGACAAGTTCTTTGCTCTTATAATATGAAGTATTCCCATGTTTTGGATACTGATGGGTTTTTTTTTACTTGTGTAATAAGTTCTCTTATGAATTGTGTTTAAAATGATAGTTCAGATAAAATATCAATAAATAATCTAAGAGAGACAAGCTTTTCAAGGCCGACGATGTTTCGTCGAAATCCGAACCATTTACGAATGTAAATAATTTCGAGATCAGAGATGAACTGGAATCTCCTTCGACTAGTGAATCTATCCTACAATCGTCTAGAAAAAGGCTAAAGTTGACGGTTAGTTTCATTCAAGTTGTCAATGAATTTAGGTGGTAAATTGAGTTCACTAGTTGATCTCGAATCAATTGTTTCACAAATTATCAAAAAGTATATTATACTTAGTTAACGTTTTGAATGATAGGACATTGACTTTACATGGTATAAATGCAGATCAAATGTATTGTGGTTTTTTTCCGTTATCTGGAAGCAAAGGGAGAAACGACCCCTTTTGCTGGACAGGGAATTTCCATAAAAATGCTGATAATTATTCGAAAGCTTAGAAATCTGGAATCTGCGCTGTATACTGCTTTTTTGCTCATGCCTCTTGATAAGCTGCAGTCATGAGGCTGTAAAGCGTTGAAGGCGAGCGTTTTTTCCCCACACTTAGTGGGATGAATCTTTTCTAAGCGGGATATGTATTTCATTATTGAACTCCTACCTGTCCATCAAAAAGATCGTAACTTCTCATCAGTATCGAGATCCATGGGAAGTCGGTCTTGAGGATCAATCATATTTATATAGATCAACATCAGTGGTCCTCGCTTTACACATTCGCTTACTGTGTTCTTGAATACTCTCATATTGCCTGGATAGCTGTGCTTTCTTGATTTACTCATTACCAAAAGTATTATTTGTATTTTTTTGGATGGGATGTTTTCGAGGAAATAAGTAATTCACCGTGACATTCATTACAGCGAGCATCTGTCGATAGGCACCATGTTTGCTCAGAACGGCAACCAGAAATCGATGTTTTTTCACTTCCTCGTGGTTATAGAGAAGCGACGCTTGTAGATGTAAAGCAATATTTGAACACTGTAAGTATCGCCTAAATTTTGATAGTACCGCTCGTAATATAGAGGTTTTTCTTTTAGCTTACGAATATCGGAAAGAAGGATCAAGTGGCGGCGATTGTGATGAAATTTGCGATGAAAGAACAAACTTTTGAGGAGATGCTTAGTCGCTTAGAAAACGAGTTGTTACCTGATTATCCCGAAGCATTCTTAGGTAGGTATGACGCTGCTTCTAATAAGTACTGGAGATGTTTACTCGTAGTGGTGCCGTACTTTATTTTCACAAAGCAAGCATCTCACTTTATATATCAATCATTCGTATTGACTTTGGCATGGGAATTTCTTCATTATCAAATCCCTAAATATTTAATGTTGCTTTTAGTGTTTTCAACATTCTGTTACTATGATATTTCAGGAGCATACTGTATCATTGACAAAAAAGAGAACAAGCAACGGATTCTTCAAAGAGCGTTAAGTCTTCATTTGAAGCTATAAACCTTTATGTGATCTATTACAAGTGCCTTAAGTGTTTCTGTGGAAAAAAATCTGTGTTCAGTATTGACTTAGTCGTTGAAGAGAGTTTTCGTTGACTTTTCAGTTTTTGTCCACAAAATGTATTCTTTCCTCATACTTTTAGCAGATGAATCTCAAGGTGTGATTATCTTTGTAAAACGTAAATTTTACGAGCACGAAGAAGAGGTTTGGAAAAATATTTTCACCGCATTATAGTAAGAATATTCGTTCCTATCACTCACTGAAGCTTCGCTTTTTATATTTTGAATACTTGGTAATTTTTATGTGGTTTTATTTGAATGAAATATCCTTTTCTTGATCGAACTATCTTTGCAAAAAAAAAGCTGCAACCGTATCATTTCGTAACATATCTAGTAGGACAAGCTTTCTAACATCGCTGTTGTTATCATCTTCCACAGAGCTCCAGTCTCATCTGATGATTTGTGGCTTTTGTTAATTCTCTGTTTTTTTTTTCGTACTTCCTCCACTTCTGTCAGCATATCATCAGCGATCAAATGAGGTTGTTGCTATGTTTAAAGGATGTAGATTTCCCACCAAGACGCATCTTTCATTGAATTTTCGTGTATATTATTATACTTTTGTTTTCGAGTGTTCTCTTAAAGCGACGCTCAAATTTCAATATACCTTATAATTTTATTCGAACAAATTTGTCATGTTGTCTGTTTATGGGCTCTGTACACCCCATACGCGAGTTTCGACCTTGACAATCTCGTCAGCCGGGCAGAACCCTTCGCCCTTTAGCCAATCCTCTGTACATGCTCCAGTCTCCGCGCTAAGAGTAAGCGACGACGAACGGCTTACATTTTGGAATATATCATACCGTTCTTTTGGAGATATACTTCAAATATTAGCAAAGAGCAGTCGAGTGTTCAACACTTCCGATCAAGTGATTTTCACTTGACGGCAGTGTAAGTCCTTCGTCGTCGCCTACTCGTAGTGTGGGGACTGGAGCACCCACAGAGGACTGGCTAAAGGACGAAAGGTTCTACCCGACTGACTAGACTGTCAAGGTCGAAACACGCGTATGAGGCTGTACAAGAGCCCATAAACAGACCACATGACATGTTGGCTCAAATAATAATCATCAGATATATTAAAATTTGAGCGTGGTCTCAAGAAGACACCTGAAAAGTACGGTGTAATATTCTTGTATATAGATATGACATCATAACACTGCTATTGGAAGGGTGAACCAAAAAATTCTTGTAGTTCTGACACAAGTTTAGGTTTTGGGAAAATTAACAAGGAGTATTTCCCGTCGTGGATGTGAACATCAGTCAAAGTTTTTGATAAAGGTTCTGAGTTTCTATCATCAACAACCAATTTTTTCGCGAAACGGAAGTTGGAAGTTAGAGTGAGATTAATGTCCATTTGAATGTGGCTGGGATATTCCTTCAGTGAAGACAGTATTTTTCAGAAATCATTGACCCCGTTGGTTTCTCCTGCTAGAAAGCGAAGTGAACTTTCATGTAGAACTAGAAGTCGCGGTACAGTAATAGACCACATGACAAGTTGGCTCAGATAGCAAGTTTGAGATAGATGTGTAAATTTAGTCCTCAACCAGTGTTTGGTGTAAAATATCCGAATAATTCTGTACAGAAATGAGAGATTCAATCTTGGCGTAAATCTCAAGTGAAGGTTATGGGTGTAGCTCGTGTAATGATGAGCTCATATGAGATGCTTTATATGCATCCCGTGGTCTAGGGAAGTCCATAACACGGAGTGATGTAATTTTGCATCAAGGGAATACTGACTGAAAATTGCCGAAACATGAAGAGAAGAAAATTCGGCTTTGGAGAATCCGAAATAGAGAAGTATATGAATAACGACAGCAGCAATCTGCTATAAGTTCCACGAACTGATTTTTCTTGACCTCGCTGTACATTGGGCAATACAGTGTGTTTCTTATATAAACAAACGCAAGGTTTGAATACCAATGTTAGCACAGCAAACATGTTTTAGCATGTTTATTATTCTCGATTAGGAAAGTATTTGACGGAATGGATTGCAAATCAGTCTAACCATTCCAGGCTGTAAGAAGGCCATACCGCCGAAACGTCGGCCATTGTATTGTGACAATGCCGTATTATTGTGAATTAATGACACTATTATTAACAACCTCGACTCTGCTTATAAGAGAAATATTCTGCACTCTGTGGTGTTCATCACAAAAGAAACTATGGAACTATGTTTCTTGCTTTTACGCAACGAGCGTCGTCAACAACTTTGATTATTTTATTGGGTCGTTTCATAAGTTCTGGCACTAGAGCAATACCAGATTTATCAACCGAAGTTACTTAAATTGTATGATTTTGATATCCTTCAGTCGAAGCGTTTTCTTGCGAACATTTTAGTACACAACTTGTCTATACTTACTTTGAGATAAGATGTCGTGGAAACAAATTCGCTTGCTACTCATACACGATTGGGCGCGCACGGGAAAATGCTAACGAAGCGGCCAGTTCACTATCTCGAGGACAACTTGACGAGCAAGTTCCCGCGTCAGGCCCGAGCGCAACCGATCTCCCAAACTGTTCTCTCCAGCTTTAAAGTTCGCGAACCACTTCCTAGTCGTCCTTTCTGCAACCGTATCATTTCCCCAATCTTCATTAATCTTGGACGCCGCTTTACTAGCATTTTCTCCTACGCGCCATTCGTGAATAATTTGCAAGCGAATTTCTTTCGAAGATAACTCCATCTTTGAGCAAGTGTAGGCAAGTTGTAAGCCAAAATGTTCGCAAGAAAATGCGCGATCAAATGATACCAAAACCATGAAGCTTTAACTACTTCTGGTTAATTAATTTGATGTTCATTACTCTAGTGCCAAATTTAGGTAACGACCTAGAAAATTCTAATGTACTTTGCCTCCACATTCTATCAGATAACGGATATATTATCCTAATGACTTAAATATCATGAGATAGCCATCCTGAAACCACAGAGATGGAAAAGGAGGTGTCGTCACACTATCACGACATTCGTTTTACTTCTCATATATTATCCTAGGAGCTGTCAGATTACTACTAGATCATGTCAGAAAAAAAGACTATGGTATCACAAACGGGCCATAAACAAGCAGGCCAGACGTCATTGACGAGTTACCCACGGTAAATTCATGTTCGACTAAAGGAACATCAAATACACCAACTTCGTGGATTTGGGCTAACAGATAGAAGACTATTTTGATAACATATGATGGAATCACGTAGTGCACCTTCCGGGAAGACGTGCAAAGGTAATTACATTAGCACTGCACTATTAAACCTAACGGAGGCTGTGAGCCGAATCAATGTGATGAATGACATAGAATTTCAATGATTCCTAAATGTGGTATCGTAGCTAACATTATAACTGATAATGGAAACAGGGCAATCTCTGCGCTGCCACAGATGATGTTTACCACTGATCGTCAGATCGTGGAATTAAAAGCAGTCTCCGTTTGTCCATTACAAGTCTTAGTTCTGGTCTAAGCGTTCTGGTGAGCCAAGAGAGCAATAGCATCACGTCTTTCTTTTACAGTTTTAGTAGAGAATTTTAATCATCCTGCGGGCAAACCTGCTGTGCGTTTTGAAATACCATGCGACTAGGACCACAACCGCTTTTGTTCATTGACGAAGTTTCTGACCTCGTGTGCGATCCTCCTGGTTTTCTACGTAACATGAAAGCATCTTTGATCTTTCGTTAAAGACAATGGTCAAAACGTGAACTTCGTTCTCTTGAATATATGAAGCAGAATACCGTCGACTGAAAGATGTGAAACAAATCAGTTGAACGTAACCTGGATCGCCCATCAGATTTTTTTGAGTCCACTGTGGATGTCTGGGTTATACGTGGATATTACTATTTGCGTACACTAACTATAAGTGAGGATGCATCTCATAAAACCATACCCATCCAAGAGTAAGTATTATCTAGTTCAGTTCCCCTGCTGCATTTGGGAATCTTACGATATGTGGCTTCACTGCTGACACTCCCTATACCCCCACCCCCATTCTTCAAATATCAAGAGTAAGAACCAATGTTACAACTTTGATATAAATCTTGACATATCAGCGCCATATTCGACATAGACTGCAGATTCTGGACTTCGGCATCATTTCAGTCATGTATAGCACGCGTTCATATGTCAAAGCCATAGTGTGGACCTGCGGAGCAAAAGAACCAGTCCACATTCAAAAAAGCTATTTTTGATTTTCCACTGCTAGATAAGAGATAACAGGTGAGATGTAATTTTCACCAGTAAAGCGAAATGTACATATTTTTCGATGAGCACAACTCCACAAGTCTGGTTGAGTACTTACATCAGATACAAACACACGTCAACCGTGATACGAATAAATCAATATCTAATAAATGACACAAACAAAAACGAAAAAACCAATTACGGTGGAGAATAAGAATGAAAGACAAACACACTAAACAAAAGCTCACAACACAAGAATAACTATACCTGTACTAAGCCTTTGTGGACCACCGTCGATAGACAGGCGGCGTCGCACCGTGGCTTACGC